>JAIPRN010001040.1:0-56100 GCA_025469175.1 Geopemphigus sp. TES_GeoC_2020
TGGTAATGACGGTTCAGCGGAAAAGAACGCGATGTTAACATTTGCATGTACATTGTTATATTACAACGAGTAAAACGTGCACGCGCGTGACTTACGCCGGATATCTGAAAAATTAACGAAACGCATTATATTTCAAGGTACTCACCCGGTTGTCCTTTGGTCGGATCATAGAATTCTGCGTTCGGGTAAAATATTCAATCGGATAACGCGGTTCGTTGCGCTTGCGCGCGCACGCACAATGACAGTCTAACACGCAAAACGACACGGAATTATATTCGAACACCATCGACAACGACACCCAACCAACAATTCGATTTTCGCGGTCCGTAATAGTATATTTCGAATTCGCCAACAAATTGATGTAACGCGAAATTACGAAAGGACGTTCGTTATTAGTTTGATGGCGGTGTCCTAAAGGGACGTGGTGTGGAAAAGAAAACGGATTGAGCAACACTGTAGCGGATGGTCAAAAGGTCGCGAACAATAATTGAATACGTGGTGCGTTTTGGTTTCGACTGAAAGAGGAGCACGCGCACGCTCATCATGAAAACTTGACCATTGGAAATGGCGAAAAATCGACAGACCCGCGGAAGAAGAACGAAAATATACGAAAACAACGACGAACGAATTTTCAAACAATGGCGGATAGTTTTCTGAGAAATTTTCGCGGGCGAAAACTGAAAAGGACGTTTTGTTGTTAACGCACACTTCTATCTGACTGTCGGTGATCATACGGCGAGAAAAAATTACACTTTCGATCAAATATTCGCGTATAGTTCCAATACTGTCGCCACACGCTCGATTTAGAAACACGAGGTTTAAAGTTCGATAAAAAGACATGAGAATGTTTGGCGGAAATAATTTTTCATAAATATCAACGATTTGTTTCTCTATTGCAATAATCGGTCAAAATCAGTAATGACAGTCGGATGAGTTGCGAACATCGAACGTTTTCCGTACGTTCCGATTTTCGAGTTTAAATTTCAAACATGACGTAAGCGGTATTACAATATCATGCGAGAATAATAATGATCGTCGTCGTCGTCGTCGCAATATTTAACGCGACGGCCGGAGCTACACCCGATTTATTAATCAAGCAATCGTAGCGTAGCTGGTGTACAATATATAACGGGAAAACAAAAAATCATTACTCGTACACATATTTTGTATGTGGGGAGAAAACGACGATTAACAATTATGACAGATCATAAAATATAGGACGAGCAATTTACGTTCGTTTACTGAACACATTTTTTTTACGGTCGTATATTGTGTGTTTACAAGCGTTATTCAAATAAACACTCGCTCGTCGGCACACAAAATATTGATATAAGACATCGTTACGGCGGACTAGCAGTGACGAACTACGCGAAGTGATTTTTGTATTGGACTCTATATGCGTGTCTGGGCAAATTCGATCATTTTTGTTCGGGAATATTTTTTTCCACACGTTCCAAAGTTGTTCATCAGTTTACTCCCGTTTATTTTATTACCATATCGGGTTTCGATTTTTAATGACTAATTTACGACACCTGTTACTATTAAAAAGCTGACGAATATTTTCCGAGTACACTAAGCATTAAAGACACGAACAAATCGGACAGGTACTGTTTTCGGGAATGCTTTATCGGAAAATGATAAAAACCGCTAGTAAAAATGCCATCGGTAATCAAGGTGGTAATGTAATCACTTAGAAAGCGTTTTAGCGTTTAAACGATTAGTATAATATTACGTATAAAAAACATCCATATACGATTTGTTTGAAATATTGGTGGATAATCGACGGTTCATAAAAGATAAATGGTCTCACACGTATTCGATATTCTTTATTGATTTTATTTTTAATTTAATATTTATATAATATTTAAATAATAATATTTATTATTATTTGGAGTTCGAATTTGTCGCATACGCCTCGTTGAAAACTAATTTTCATTACACGATTATGTAAATTTGACGAGAATACGAAGGACAACAACGCGATATTTGCATGTATATCAAGTGTACACACACACACACACACACACACACACACACACATCCGCTAATAATAATATTATACACACGATTTATAAGCATTTCTAAACGAAGACGAAAAAAATATAACAAGAAACGCAAATACGAAATGAAACTACTTTTTTCTTTCTTGCGGACGGTGAACATTAGTACCATGGACATAATAACAATAATAATAATATCGAATATAAAAATAATATAAAATGAATATCAAAATAATATAAAAAGAATAACACTCGTGCGTTTGTATATAATAAAGACGTCGTCATTCTTTATTTTGGTATTATTTCAAAACCTATTGTGACGCAAAATTATAAATATGTATGTGAGTGTGTACGATGACGAGCGTGTATTTTGTAAATATATTAAGATAGAAATTGCGCACGTACGGGCAATAGTTGACCAAATTTACGTTTTCAAAACGACATACTGCCTTGTCGCGACGACGCAAAAACACTCGCATTTTATTTTGCCACCGTAATACGTGCGATGTTGTTGTATATTATCGTAGAATCATCTACGATAATAATTTATTCGTAATAAATATATGGTCAAAAACGACACGGTAAAATATCTTACGTTATTTTTTGAATTTTGTTATTTCGCGTATTCGTTCGACTTCATTTTCCGTTCGTAATTTACGCGTTTTATAAGATATCATGCGTCAAATTCGGTTGAATTATAATCATAAACGCCCGGATGAAGGTGTTTAATAATAATAATAATAATAATAATATATAGTCTCGCTTAAAAGTCCGTCTAAATACAATAATACCGAGTTAATATACTTACCGGAGGATGATCTAGTTGAACTATTTGTCGGCGTTTCCGGAAATTCGTGGACGAACTTATGAGTAACTGAAACTAAAATAAAAAAAAATAACGGTGTAAAAATTGTTAAACACGACGCGTGATGACGAAGTGCGAACAACTAATATTATAAGTGTAGTAACTACATGACCGGCTGCACCAAGTTCGTGCGTGTAAAATATATATGTAACTAGAAACATAAAAACGAAACCGGCTTGATCCACCAAGCGACTTATTGGTTCGCCTTGGCTAATGTTTTAGATTTTTTTTAAAAACAAGTTGATTTTAATTTGTAATACGATATAATTACCCGGAAAATTGTGTACTTTATTTTTAATTGAAGGTCAAATGTAGCTACGAATTTATACGTATTCCGAACGAATTCAGAATAATGTATTTATAATGTGTACCAATATGTTTCGAATATTTATTATGAATCTTATTACGAATCGAAAATCACGTCAAACTACCGGTGTTCTGTTTTTATCCGGGTTTATTTTTACATTCGCGACAATTATTTGAAACTAAAAATTCGCATAATTCGATTCAAAAAATGCGACAAATGATGATTTGTAGAGCACGAGCGTGTTGTCGTGATGCATCACACAATTTTAGCTGCTAGACCGAATCTCCACAGCGAAGTGCATAAACCGGATGTTTTTATTTGTATATAGCTAGAAGAAATAAAAACGTTTTCCACATTATATGCTACAATATATCGTTTATTTCACGACAAAATATTATACTACATAACATGCAGTGCCGCGTTGAGCACATTAAATTGCATATACGCGGCGCCTTAAATCGAATTGCATACGTCTTTATATATTTACTATTAATAAAGACTTTACGTTTGGCTATAATTAAAATATAGAAAAAAGCCGAAAAAGAAAGACGGTTTGTAGCCAGAGAATCGTTGATTCAAAACAGATGTGTTCGATTGGTAAAAACAGAAATAGCTAACACGTGAAGAGTTTCATTCGGGTCTACCAACCCCCCCAAACAAGCAATTTTTAAAACCAAAACGTTCTTCGACATCAATGGCATGAAGCAGACAAGAAGTCGACTCTTGAGACCACGCGCAACCGTCGTAATGACGGGATCTCCAACAGTGTTGGCTTTTGTCTTTGTGCCAAGAATATAATTTATTGAAAGAGCTCCTTATTTACGCGCCGATTTACATGTAATTTACTAGTAACTCAAAGAATTGCTTTTTTTCGTATAGTGTAAAACTTGTAACTTATGGAAGTTATTTAATCAAGGCGAGAGTGATATTGTAATTCGATTCGGTTACCAAAAATCGAATACCTTGACCTAGATGTTTAAAATAGCTAAGGAATTTTAAATAATTAAAAGTTAAAACAAAATTTTAGTCAACTCGGTTAATCTAAAAGTATTTTGTTTTTATATTTTATATTTATTATTTTCGTAATTTAAATATTACTTTGGTTTTAGTTGCGAAGCGTTAATTTAGACAAAAATATATAGGGTCTAAACACGATCCTTAAATAATATATCGTTAAAACTGTTTTTTATTTTGTGGAAAGCCATGAAGTTCTCAGTAAACACTAATTTGTTTGTTTCAATTTATATAGACTTAACTTTGTGTATACAAAAATAACTAGAAAATGCTTTAGTTCATACGACAGTAATAATGAAAAAAAATATAGCAAATTAATAAAGACAATTAACTTAAATAAGATAAATTGATAACACTGTCCAAAATTAAGGTAAATATTTAATCGAAATTTAAAGTTACGAGGAAAAAAATTAACCGAATTCGATTAAAAAAAGTGGAAATTAAGAATTGTAGTAAAAACGGTATAAACGGTATAAACGAAATCGGACTATCGGAATAATGTGTAAATAATGTTGTAAACAAGACAGTATTAAATGTACGAAAAATAAATAAAATACTTTTCATCGAAATTCGATGAAAATAATATTCATCCCTTACTTGCTAATTAAACGGAATAATTGCTATATAATGAACCAATTATAAGAAGTTGATAGTCTACAAACGTAGACTAAGTTAATAAGATTAAAAAAGTTAACTTTTTAACTAGTTAATAACTATCGAGTCAAGTGGAGGTTAAGGACCAAGGTGGCTGACCCCAAATAGCTGAGAGAATAGGGCGAGTAAAAAGAAGAAGAACTAGTTAAAAACACTCCCCTCATCTTTGATATACACCCGCGTAAACGCAACATACGTGTATACAATCTACAGTGGCATTTCAAAACGAGATCCGCTATTAAAAGTAGTTTTATTTGAAAGACGTTGATGTACGAGATGTTTGAGAACGTTACACATTTAGTCTGCCGCATATTTACGAATGTACGGAATTTCGATGTTGAACGTTTGTTCGAAAAATTGTAAATATTTGCACCGACATTGCGAATTAGTGAGGATAAATAAAACCAGTTTTTAACGCGTGTCCGTCGTCGAATTAATATAATATGCATGCGTTTTATAACCTCTATGTGGGCATTTTTATAAAAATCGTACCATCAATGTCACGACACGAAAGAATTATATATAACCGGCAATGTAGACATATCATGATCGGAAAATACGTCGGAAATAATCGCGTTCATTAGATATTACAAATAACACTAAGCGGACAATATAAAAATAATTGTATTAAAGAGTGTTTCGTAATCGACGTACCTTAAATTAAATAATCGTTAATGGAAGTTAATAGAAGTGTCGTTTTCCATCATTCGACAATTTTACGATGACGTCGAAAATCTATTCAGTTTTAACATCAGTTCTCGAACAAGTGTGCTATCGTACGTATTTTGTCACTTGGCATTATAACGAACCTTCAATAATGGACGTAAACTACAAATTTTACGATGAATTAAGCACAAGTCATTGACGTATGGCAAAAAACAGAGTATTTTTAATCTATGTAGTGTAATGACAGTAAAATACACGATAGAATCCGAAGCGTCGTAAAAAGATAAAAAGCTCCTTCCCATAGAGATTTCCAATTAGCAAAAATGTTTTATGCGTAAGTTTGTTTTTTAATACGACGAAGCACAAATGTCTTTGGGTGCTGAGTAATCCTTCACTACATTATTCAATTTTTTTTCGTATTACAATATAAAAAAAAAGTTCAACACGGTTTATTTTTCTAGGAATTTGTTCAACGATGAATAATTGTATGACGATTTTTATAAAGAGTTTATACAATACAAACGTAATAGGTATTTGGCTATAAATACAAACAATAGACATTTCCCATACGATAATTTCGAATTCTCGCAATTCACGAAGGACTTTAATTACACCACCATTTATGTATGAATCTCTTATTCTATCCCCCCTAGTCACGTCGTTACACATACATCTTAGCGTTCTCATCCTAGATACCATTTTCTTATTCACTGCCCAACATTCTGAACCATACAACATCGCTAGCCTCACTATCCCGGCATATATATTTACACAATTTACCTTTCAATTTTATCGGTAATTAATTCCCTTAATTCGCTTGGCACCATACGCCTTTGACACTGCGCGTGTCGCGTATTCATCGTGTATATGCCGGCATACAAAAGGTCTAGAGCATTGGCGTTTCATATTATTTTCAAACAATACGGGAGACGAAAATATTTTCGTTATAAAATAGTACGCGGCGTTTTTTACTCTCTCAGTTGCAATGTACTTATTGTTTACGTATCGGTACTCACCGTAACAAGGTTCAAGGTTATTATCACTGTCAACGACGACCTCAGTAAGACGACAATCGTCGTCGTCGTCGTTGTTGTTCTTCCCCATCTCACGGATCTCGTTCATGGACCGTACGATCGCGGTCATCGAATCCGAAATTTTTCCAGTCGTTTATATTTTCATATATATATATTTCGGTACGAATGAGGAGAAAACCCCGGAACGAACGAAATATTTTACTTTACATGTATGAAATTACGCGGGGAGGTGGGCGCACATTGGACGAAACCGGTTCGTTGGAGTCACAAAAAGTCTACTGACGGCGACGACGTCGGATTGTCGTCAGTCGGTCAGATTTAAATATCGCGCGCCGTATAACGTTACGAAATATTCGCCCGGTACATAAGTCGCGCGGAAATCGCACATCGTCTGTCCGCGTTAAATTATCGACAACGAATGAGTCCGCCGCGATTGAATGTGCCCGATGACGCACATCGAGGACTTTTGGGTCTATACGCACGCGCATCGGTCGTCGGTCGTCAGTCGGTTTATAAACAGCCATTAATATCCCCTATATTATTATTTGGAAAACGCGAGTCAGTTATTTCAATATCGAATTTTTTGAATATTTTAGACGTAATCCTTTCTTTGAAAATATCCAAGTACGTCAACGGTTAAATCGCTATTAAATATTGGTAAACTTTATTAATCGTCATTCCTTTTTTAAAACGAAAGCGTTTCGAAATCAACATAAACTATATAAGATACATGTGAAATTTAACGCGAAACTCTACAATTGTACCCGGTCTCGTATTTATACAGCGATCTTTTTTGGAAATTCGAGACGATTTCGAACAAATTTTATTAATTCAATTTGCTATCGAATAATTTATGGATTATTTATAAATGATTTTTTAAACGTAATCCCTACTGTTTTTACACCTTAAACAAACTTTAGGGAAAGCTATATTTTTCTACGTCACTTTATAAAAATAACTAAAATCAATAAATAAAAATGCTTTTTTGATATTCCTTTTACTTAAAATGTTGTTTTATGTCTTTTTTCGCATTACAGCAGAAACAACAACTACATACGTTTCTGTATTACAATAATAAAATTACGCTTAATAAATATCAGAAAGCGTGATTATACCTTAATTAGAAAAACGTTTAACTACCTGTTACTCTAAATAATATACGAATACATTTGTTCATACATAT
This sequence comes from Geopemphigus sp. TES_GeoC_2020, assembly GCA_025469175.1. Lineage (NCBI taxonomy): Eukaryota > Metazoa > Arthropoda > Insecta > Hemiptera > Aphididae > Geopemphigus > Geopemphigus sp. TES_GeoC_2020. Next base: position 7,724 of record JAIPRN010001040.1, read on the forward strand.
ATTACAGGTATTTTAGATGACGTGTGAGATAAATGTTATCCGTTTAAAAGTTCACGAGACTCCTGTTTCAGAATTGGGTCAGAGTTTTATAAAATTCAAATATTCGAATCTTAATTACAAAATATTTAATATTGGCAAAGGTGACTATATACAGACATGATCCAAATAATTAATAACAACAATTTTTTCGTATTCAATATTAAACGTTTAAGCTCGTAACAATTGTTTGAAACTCGAATAAAAAAAAACCACGCGTTTAAAACCGATATGTCGGATGACTTAACCGGTTATTTTTAGATTGGTTTTTAATTATGCTTAGAGAAACTACAGGAACAAATGGAAAATTGTGTCGAATAAAGTACTAATAAAATACGCAATTTCCAACAGGAACGTGTAATGCGTGTCAAGATCATCCATCCAAGCACTCCTTCTAAACGAAAAAGCGTTCTCAGCTAAGATAAAAAAAAAAAATTAAACAAAAAACACCCGTCGCTGTAAAAACAATACATTCTTCGTTTCGCTCAGAATTAAAAATTACATTGCAAATAGATTGTTATTAAATTACGTTGTTTCGTGAAACGCTTTAATTAAAACTAAACAAAACAATTTATGCACCGTACACGCGGTGACTTTTCACCGTAAAAATTTACGTCGAATATTTAATGACACTGCACGTAGATGTATACCATAATATTTACTCCCAAGGACAACAATTGATCTTAAATTTGAAGGTATGCTCAAGGTTAGGCGTCGTCGTTCTTATTGAACGCGGTATGCGTTTTTGTATTTTATACACCTCATGGATCGGAACTGAAGAGAAGGGAATGGATAAGTAACTTTTAGACGAAAATTTGAACAATTTGTTTTTCGCTAAAATCGTTCAAGTGTATTTATCGTACTCGTCGAACTATATTTTTAGAAACCTAAATTTTCGTCGAAAAATAATGATTTTTTCCTTTTTTGATTTTCTAATAACGTATTACTCTTTCTAATCTATATATACATATATATTATATGTGTATCTGTATTTTTTCTCTAGGTCAGCGATTTATATTTTATTATATATATACTTATTGTATACGTGTATAAAACCAATTAGCGTCAAGGTGCCGGTTAACCTTCGTCTGATATAAGATCATACTATGTATTACTATATTAAGATATAATAATATTTTCACGAAATATATATAATTAAAATAAGTAAAAGTGGAAACGCCGTTCAAAACATGTCTGGTTGAAATTATACGCGTTTTATAAATATTATAAAGTCGGATCTGAAATAATATCGTATAACATTGCCATTATACGTACGCATTAAATTCGCAACAGACTGAGAAAGTGTATCAATTGTTTCCTATGTACAATGGATATTAATATTTTACGTTGCATTTACGCGCTTACGTATTTTTACAAGAAAATCAACGCGAAAAACCCGTTAAAATTATACATTTTTTTGAACTTAGACGTTTGGAAAATCAAAATAATTTTCGTTTTACATTAACCGTCGTGTCACCGACCATTTATATTAAACGTTTAAAATAAAGGGTGTATTATGTATAAAATATAATTTTATCCTAAAAAAATGTGCATTTAGAAATTTTTAGCATCTGCGTTTATATATATATAAATAAATATAATCTTGTTTTAAAAACGCTAATAATAAATAGTAAACATATCTTTTTACATAAAAACAGTATAAGGCATAATTAATATATGAGAATGTATATAATCAGGATATTATTATATTAGTTATGAAAACAGTAAACATTGCTGTAAATAACAGTTAAGAGATATTGAAAATAATACAAGTGGAGGAAAACGGAAATAAAGAAAAATGTTGAGAGGAAAGTGGCCAAGGCTGAAATAAAATGTAATATTTTTATTCAAAATTATGTATTTGTTAAGAATTAATTTTACATAAGTCGTTTAGTTAATATTAAGGTCACCATGTTATTGCGAATGTCAATATCAATATTTTATTTATAAAAATTGACTTGTAGATACAATTCACGATTCTTCTACTATACCTATGTAATATGTTTATATATAAATTAGTGTATTTCAATTATTGACTCGGAAAGGTTAATAAATTATTTGAAATATTGAACGAATTATCGAAGAAATCTAAACGAGATTTATTTCTTTGTAATTTTATAAAATTCGAACAATCGAGTTTTCAATTTTTAAACATGAAAATCAACTGTGTTTAAAATGTATATTATATCGACAGTCAACAATTTCACTAGTTTTTTCCTTTTATAATTTTACGCTTAAGAAAATTACCGAGCAAAATAAAGAAACGTATCAAATAATGAGGTATGGTATACGCACCGACATTTCCTACCCAAAAGCAAAGTATATAGTGTTCACAGACAAACATATAATTTAATAGCGATTTAAATTAAGCTCTTTAAAATTATATTCATAACCCAAGAGGAAGTTATAGTTTTTGGTGTTACGTAGTTATTTGTCTATAAATAAATTATTTCTATTTAAATATATTGCTCAACATTTATGTATTGACTATGATTTCGACAATGATTGCGAGGCAGTGGTATTTTATGTCGCTTTATCAGTTACTTTATTAGTATGTCGAACCTTTTTTTTAAATTAAATTAAACTCTTCTAATTATTCGTTTTCGGTACAAAATATAGTACAATATTTGATGAATAATTTACTAGCAATACCAATACAATAGTTTTGAATTAATTTAATTAGTCGACCTATTAACATATATTATTTCATAAAATGGATGTTTAAGTTATGAAATAAATTATGCAACATAAATAAAAACTTATCCGGATTATGAATTATGATTTAATTACATAAAGCGAATAATGGATGGGTTTATTTCCTAAACTAGATATTCCACTCAATAATTTTGTTAAAATTCTTAATCTGATATCTATTGCAAGAAAAAATGGTTTAATCAAGTGGATTCGACATATATATATATATCATTGTGACACAACTTCGGCCGTCACTTGCATTGGATTTTGAAAAATAGACGCAAATTATATAAATTATAATATATAATATATAAACGTACTCATTGTACATTTATATTAATATGTAAATGTCGAAATTGAATAAAATAAACATCCAAATTGAATAACACCAAAATTAAAACTTTATTTTTCAACGATTTATTATTATAATATTCTATTTTGGTTTAAAAAATAAGCTGTGATTCCAAGTATAATATCATAAACATGTGTATGTACTATTTAATAAATTGAAAAATCTTAATGTTGAAAAAAAATGTTGAAAATATTTATAAACGACAACTTAACTTAATTCATACGCCGGGTAGTATTTAGAATTTTTTTTAAGGTGGGCTAAGTTATTGAATAAGAGTTGTTGAATTATTACTTATTTCTGACCTAGAATTAGACTTTAAAAATTGATAAAACTAACTTGATATTGGAAATTAGTATAAATAAGTTATTTTAAAATATTGGTCATTATTAATTTTATAAAGTTAAAATAAAATCTGTAATAGCTACTTCAAACATAAATAAATACATACTATAAAAAACTTAAGATATTTCATAATATTTAATACAACTATTGATTTTAAGCCTTAAATTTAAGCCCTATAGATATACTTATAAAAAAAAAATTCTTGAAATTTCAAGGGATGGGTCCTCTCAGCCTTCCCTCCATAAATACGCCTCTGCGTGTATGAGATGTAACGTCAATGATTATTATTTTCTTTTTTTTTACCAAAAATGAAAAATGTTATTACGAACTATGAAAAAATGATACATTTTCCATTTCATAACGATAGGTTATCAATTCCAATACAAATATAATTAGAGAAACGATTAAACCAATCGTCAAAAAAGCTAAGAGTGACATTATATCTTTGATCCCTACGCTGACCAACGATTCTTCGGTCATAGTTTTCCCAGCGAGGCACTTGGGTTTTTTAGCGTACCATATTCCGTGTTCCCTATTTAGCAGTCCAGTTTCCCACAATATACTGTTTCTGAAAAAAAATATATATATATGAACTATGAATATTTATTATACGTAATTTTGTTTTATTCCGTTCTGAAAACAATAATTTTGTTAAAGCCATATACTGAAGAAATTGAAGTACGATTGAGTAGTAAATAATAATATTATATATGACTTTATGTGAATGACATTGTGTTATTAGGGAAATAGAAAGATGTTTTTCATTCGATCGATAATAACGGTATGTATGTGAAACGTAGACAATATGCATAAATGAATTTGTTATTTTTGAAAAGAAAATACCAAAAAGAATAGCGTATAATACGATGAAAGTACTATAATAACTCAAAAAATAATGGTTTAAAAGAGGGATATTGGATATAATTAAAAAAGAGGTAAGAAGATGAAGAAGAGTATTTACTTTAATGAGTTATTACGTAAATTTGTTCGGGATCGTAAGTTCGAGAATTATTTAGGAATGCTAATAAAAAAAAAACAAAATCACTTACCTTACCGATCGTGTCGATTTCTTAAGTTTGAAAATATAAAGAAAAGAAAACTACCGTAAAAGAATCAAACGACAATAGGTTGGGACGGTGACTTCGCTTGTACGAATTCACCAACGATTGAAAATGAGTCGAAACGCAGAAATCTTGGCGTAAAGAACAGCTTTTGATCCTCGGAATACCGACTTTTGCTAAATAGATGGAGTGTGCGTACACTTTGAGAGGCCTAGGGTGTAATCTATGTATTTTATAGTAGATTTGTATGGTAGTGGATCGGTTAACTCATACAAATTACGTTCTCGTCTATTATATTGACGTTTATACGTTTGCAGTTGTTTTGATGCCAATTGTACTTATTCTAGATATTTTAATATTTAAAGAGGGACACGTTTTCTATAAAGTTATGCCCTTTCGAACGATATATTTTTATTATAGCTGTTACATTATTTTCGTATTTAGATTGAACTATAAACAATCGGCCTTTATATTGTGCGTTTTTTATATTTTTATGTATACTTTGCCACGACATAAATGTAATTTCTATTAAATATAATTTTTTATCTGTTTGTAATAGTGGCGGTATTTCTAGAGGTCCAAGCATCATTCTATATCTTATCATAAAATACATAATAGGAAATTACATTGAAATATAGCTGTGACTTTAATTATTAAAACTATGATATCTATGGATATCATTGCAGTACAGAAGATCAAAAAAACGACGAACTTGGACAATTATGTCCGATGACGTTTATAACCGGGGAAATCGGGAAAAGACGACTGTGGATAGTACGCTAGTCACACACGGAGCAAGGAAGGAGCCCTTTATAAATACTACGACTAAAATGGGATGATCAGGCGAAAAGTAAAGCTTAAACTTGATTGGTATAATTTGGTTAGGAATTTGTCCGTAAAGATAAAGTGAAATGGCGGAAAAAATACGTCTGACAATGTGACATCTCGACGGTCAAACATTGCCGAATAACAATAATATGTCACTCACGCAAAGTTGATCAATTTTTTGTACGGAGATCGTTTTTGAACCGAATAGCTGCACATTTCCGGTCTGTTTATCGGCAATTCCGACAAGTCGCATTTTTCCCGCTCGGTAAATATGTCGTTGATCAACCAATAACTGGTCGCTGGATCGGTAAAAAACGCGTAATGACCCTTTTTAATTTTTTTCACGCCTTCTTTCGCCAGCATATACTCGGATTTTGGTTTGATTTTCTTGTCTATGATTTTTTTCATGTACGGACTGGTCTGACCAAATATCTGTGTGAACACACATGCCAACTACAACACACTTATATCATTTTAACAATATTTATATAGTAGCGTCGTTTCATATTTTCTTGGACAGTGGTAATCGATATTTTTAACCGTCCTTTTTAAGACAATTTGAAGAATTTATTTATATACACGCGTGCAACTGGCTACCAAGTTTATATCATAAATTGGTTAAAGTTCTTTAATTTTAAATTTACAAAAATAAGTGAACATTTGTTGACGTCGTATTTTCAAATTAAACAAAATCATATTAACTACGAATTTCGGTAGAAGACTATTTTACAATCGAAATCGTACAATAAAATAATTAATCGTAAAATCGTAGATCAAATGTACGGACATCGCGGTAGTCAAATAGGTTATATCTAACTTATAAACAATAGTTTTTTTTATCAAAAACCAGACAGGGATTTCCACCTCCGCTCTTACCTTTGCTGTCAAAATAACGCCGTTGTACTTAGTGAAAAAAAACTAATAAAAATAATAACAATAAACCAGGATCTCGCGGTCGTACTTCGATCATTCTAGTAAGAATGTTCAAGTCTTCGACACCAACGTCCAGTCCGCTCTCTTCTAGTTTTCGTATCGAGTCGATTTTCATTACTGTTGGACGCAACAGGCCAGACACTATACTCGACGAATAAAACTGATACATGACCAAACTGAACACAAACATCAGTAGAACGATAAGTCTGTTGCTGAGTTTTCTCGGATCCTCTGTCGTGCCTGTACAACAATCGAATACAATTATCTCCCGACAACTGTTTTATTTGAAAAAGCCGGTAGCTTTGCAAAACTAAAATTACGACGAAACCGAAACTTTCAAAGCACACTCGTTATTTATTTTCGCGCGGACAGCGCGCGCCATTACTCGAATCATCCCGTATTTTCAAAAATCGAAAACGGACAGTTCCGAAAATTGGATTATTTCGATTGTTTGTTTCATCACGGATATTATACAGAGTATCGTAATAAAATATTTAATTTGAGTCCGTTCACATAATCGATTATTGTTATGAAACAATCAAAATATAATGTACGCGCGAATGGAGAAAAGGTAAAATACGGAAAAAACAAAAATCGAACCTCTCATACTGTTTAATCGCATTTTTACACCGGCTTTCTACCTAACACAACCTCTTTAATCGCCTCTTATGACCTCAGCCGATGGAAATATTTTGATCTCATTCCACAGGGACTTGAGATTGTTTCAGAGTATAGATCTTAATACTCCTTACTGATCTGAGACATAAATTATGTTACTTTTAAGCTACAATCTTAAATAACTAGGGCCCGCGAGTTTGTTAAGCTCGTTCTTTTTACAGAGTTCACACACACACACACACACACACACACACACACACACACATACACACACACATTATTATTAAGTATACAAATACTAAATAATAATTGTAGTCTAACCATAATATCTACGAGTGACTGATGTATTTGAAAATTAGAGCTAATCCGCGGAAAAATTTTGGCGGAATTTTTTCGTGACTGTTTTTGATTCTTTGCTTTTAACTTTAAACCGCGTGCACTGAAATATTAATTAAAAGACCTCGGCGACCTCGGACTCGGTTTAAGGATAACGAATTAAACGATTTTGTTTTTGAAACCAGTGTTCGTCAATATCCCAAGGAATATTGAACATTCTGTGTTCATGAACCAAGATGCTATTAAATCGATTAATTTTTTTAAGTAAAATAGCACAATTATAAATTAATTTTAACGTATATTACCTTGTTGACACAACGTGCCGATTTTCAGCAAGAATATGTCGCTTAACACGCTCACGGAGAACATTCGATGTGATTCAAAATGTATAATTGTATAGTAAACGAACGCGGACAAAATCACCACCCCGAGCAAAGAAAACCACACGGTCATTTCGAACGGCCGTAGAAATATATTCATTGACGTCGTCGAAGACCGAGGATGACGAAAGATAAAACAAGGGCTATGTAAAAACAAAAACAAATATATGTGCATACACATATAACAAGTATGTTTTACGAATTTTCCGATTTATAATTTATGGATCAAAATATTTTGTATAGATTGTTTTGATGTATTTTCGCGTTGGAACCATATACGCACTTGTGCGTCCAAGTAGACATTCCCGCGTAATCGATCACGTCCAGTCTTTCGATCCTAATGGCGTTTAGATTTATAGAAAAATCGGCTTCACCAGATACTATCTTTCCTATTATTCCGTCCCATCTGTTGTTAATCTTGAAACCCCACGAATTCGTAGTTGTAATGTTCAGTCTATATATGATAGTTATATAATAATAAAGAAGAAGATTATGTACGATATTTGGAAAATTCGCGATAAAACTGAACTCGTTCACGTTCATTTCAATTATTTATCGTTAAACGAATCTGCTGTTATGAGACAAATAATTTATAAACAATCGCTATTTTTAATACATTATTTTTTGCTTATAGAAATCAGACAAAAAGTTTATTATTTCGAATTATACGTTATAATTGATTATTAACATAATTTAAAACATCAAAATTGTCAAAATTGTCAAAATAAACTCGTATTTCTTAGACGTTAGTAATAAGTTTATAAACAATCATATCTTATTTAAAATCAATAGTTAAAAATTATTATGTATCAAATAACTCTCGAAAATTGTTCATTTTTAATAGAAAATACAATTATTTATGTAAATCTAAAAATAGTATTTTGGGTGAAATATTAGTGTACCTGTGTAGGTAAACTAATATCTTGTATTATTTCTAATGTTTACCGTGTGTGTTAAAAGGAAAACTTTTTATTTTTACAAATTATAGTACAATTCATAATATAAAATTATTATAAACGTTTTGAAATTCGTTTAAGTTCCTTTTAAATATGAATATTGTTTACGTTATATTTGAAAAAACGAGTAATTTTCATGGCTCAACGGCCATGAAGTGTCGACTAAATATATGAACATGAACGCAATAAATACGAATTTTCCAAACACTAGTTATAAAAAAACCTAATAAACTACGTTGTTTCGATTTTAAAAATATTAATTTTAATATAAATATCGATTACGTGAGGTTCAATATGGATTTCGTCAATAAATCCATTACTCTGAAGCTAAATTTTTGAATGGAATTTATGCGATCCACGTTAAACGTTTTTAAAAATTCTATCAATTTGTCATTGGATGGTATGATGTCAGTATTGGCCAACGTACCGTAAGGGTTCGCCTAAAATATATAAGTACAGTTTTAAGTAGAACTATGAATGTTTTATTAAAATATTTTTTAGAAACTTAACGTATATTTAATTAAAATTTCTATTTTAATATTAAGTGTTTAAAAATAAAATTCAGTAAGTATACACGAATAAGCGGTTAAAACAAATATAAAATAATTGTTTTATATTTAAACGTTACACATTCACAGTTTTATTCTAAATTTTTTTTTCCAATCCGGAAATTAGTTTTTAATAAATTGGTTCGTAGAAAATGTTCATACAAATTCTAAATGTTTGTCTATATTAAAAATATAATTCCGTTTCAACGGGAAGACAAAACATTTTTTAAGAACTTTTTCATACATTTTTTAAAAATTTCTTGTTCATATTATTAGCATTAAAAACCATAGCTATATTTATTATGTTATTGTAAATACGTCGTTGAAGTTTTTTTGTTATTATATATATTTTAAATTATAACTTTGTACAACATCATATCTATTCAATATTATAAGACGTAAGTTATTAGAGAAAAAACGTATCCTTACTATGGTAACAACATTTACGGTCAAATTGTCCAAATCCGATCTTTGATCGAATTTCCACAAACGATTACCCCATTTTCTAAAAGTTTCATTCAAAACGTCAACCACCAGTTTTCCTCTGGGTTCGAACGCGGTCCGATAAACATCGAAAATATGCCAATTATTACTGACAACCATGATTCCATTCATCTCTCTAGGATATGCTAATAACACTTCACTGTCAATTGTCAAGTTAATATTTTTTGACGTGAAGAAACGTTGAACGTTTGTCTCCCGATCGTGTTCCATTATCATGAGCCAATGGTAGCTCGAGTTCCACAACCAATTGTCTAAATACTACAAATTTAAAAAATTTATTTCGCGCGTATATAAGTCTAATGTAGGTAAGACAAAGAACGTAGCGAAAGGCCAAAAATGTACGAAAACGTGAAATTAGAAGTATTATTGGACGAAGATTCGTGTCAAACGCAAGAAGCACTTGCATTTACATTAAGGGTAACTCAATCAGCGATTTCACATAGTTTAAAATCGTTGGAAATGAAATGTAAATACTTTTTCAATTTGTATTTTTAATATTCCGTTTATTAGTAATCAATTATTTAAAAATTTAATCGCAAGAGTCGCTCGTTTTACACAGTTCTATGCCGTATCCGTGTTATTTATGTAATAAATTTATGTTTGATAAAATATCTTAGATTTAGTGATTAAAATCATATATGAGGAAATTAACTTGTTGATAAGTTAAACATTTAAGGCTATTATTTATTAACTTAATTAGTTAATTTAGCGTACGGGAATTAACTTTTTCAATTACGTGGTTAATATATTCGTGTGTAAGTTTTTATGTAATTTGTTTGTCTCGTACAAAGTTTAATCAACATGTCACGTAAATTCTAATGAAAATATAGCTCTTAAAAATTTATGATTAAGGTTATAGTTGTTGTTTAAATATTAATAATTGATATAGTTATAAATTATAACCTATAAGGAGGATGGAAGGGAAAATATAGAATAAAATGTGCAAAAACTCTAATAAAATAATTTATATTTCTTACGATAAAAAAGCCTTACATATTGTTTAAAGTACCTTAAATAAAACGTTTTCGTTACAGGACCAATGGACGATTACTCCTAGTGAAGGAGAGTGCAATGATATAGTAAACACATCATTCAGATTGATGTCTCCATTAAAATCGTCTCCGTTCCGATGTGTGGCTGCTATTCCATTTTCGTTGAGTATTTCCATACTTTTGATTCGATCTAATCGCCATCGTTCAACGAGATTAAAACTTAAAGTTTTGCGCGAATTTTAGAAAATCAATTATGTCAAAATACGATTCCTTAAATTGAATTCTTGTTGTTCGAATATTATGACAATTAAATCCTATATAGGATGTGAAAAACACACCGTATTCTGATATAGAAAAATTCTAGGATATTTAAACTTCTGAAATAAAAGGAGTGGGGTCACAAGTTTTTAGGAAAATTTTAGCAGTCATGTGTCTTGTGGACAAATCGTCACTTCTACAGTAAAATTTGTATTTTGAACTATTTTTACTCGCAGAACTTAATGATTCTATATAGTAAAAGCGACGTTTCTTTTTAAACTCAATTTTAACATTTTACTTGTTAAATTCTAACCTTGAAATGTACATCATTTTAGTTATTTAATTATCATAATTATTTACTTTAATACAATGACGTATCCAGGCCTTTTTTGGGGAGTGTGTTATAAAATATGTCAAAGAATTAAGTCGTTTAGTGGAATTATTGAAATATTATTGTTACTATAATTTTTTTTTAACAATTACTGTTAATTTAGAAATTAGTATATTTTTCAAATTAAAAATTATATAAGTTGTTCCTTTGGATTTTTTGCTAGTTGATCGATGACATCATCAATTTTCACTCGAATATTTTATAAGGCTAATTCGTTTAAATGAATTTGTCCAAAAACATTTCTTAAATAGATTTTCAAATAACGAATTGTAGAAAATGATTGGTTTTTATAGCAGTCGATACAGAAAATGTTATTAATATTCAAAGTTTGGATTTGACCTATTGTCAAGGTTTGTTTAAAAATATATTTGAAGTTATTGCCCGTTATTTGTACGTATTATCGATCATTTTTAAAAATATATATCGAACGAGGCCCCCTGGATTCACCATTGCTTTAATACACGTATAATGTATACTCGTATAACTATAAATGTCTTCCCTCTAGGTATTATTTTCAAGAAACCTAAAATTCCAATTCCGTATTTGTTGTTTTTGAAAACGCAAAAAATGTAATAGTTTAAATCGTATGTATATATATTACCCGCACGTGACCAACAAGTGTATAAAACAACGTTGTCCAGACTTCTGACCGTCAAAAAATGTTCAATTAATTTATGTTGCACTTCGAAATCGATTGTTTGACCAACACAGGCATACATCAGAGCTAAAAACAGCAGTAACGTGTTTTGCAAATTCATCGTTTCGAATACTCACCGTCGCGACATTTAACTCCGACGAGTTATGTATTATTGTACAAACGTTGTGAAAAATTGTGGCGGCTTCGTAATAATTGTTCGTAAAATTTAAAATATATTATTAGTTAAACGATTTAGCGTTTGTTATTTATTTATTTTTTTCTGATTGATTTGACGTGAAAATTGTACAAACGCTTATTTTTAACGACAAAATCGTACGTTATTATTTGCACGCAATATGACGATCGTTAGAAGTATAAAATAATAATAAAAAATATAGCTTTTGCAGTTATTTGTGAAATTTATACAAGGTTTTCGATTACAAAAAGAACAAAAAAAAATATCTCGTAGACAGCGAAACTTAACAAAATCACAGAATGTGTGTGTGTCTGTATACGCGCGGGAAGAGAAGTTCAATTGGTGGAATTGGTAAATGTAGGCGATCGAATAATTTAATACATAATCTGTGGATAATTTCTCGTGACTGTTGTGGGACTCGTCATTATTTTTATATTTATTTTGACGAGTTAAAAAAGTAGTTATTATATTGTCGCGATTGTTGAAGTAGACAGCAGTCTGTGGTTGTTACACACACACACACACACAACGTGGTAACTAAAACGATGATTTCGTCCTAGTCTTTATAGATAAAAGTTGGGTGGGTGTTATTCGTTCGCATATATAATGTATGCGTATACGTGAAACTTCCGCGTAGTTTTTTATTTCCAAAACGGGAGACGCTAAAAATGATGACTTCAAAGAGATTTCCGAATAATATTGTTTTTCGTACATAATCTGTCAATATTATTCGAATACGAATAGTATTTTTTAGACACGCTATATAATATCGTATACTACTAAACGTAATGACAACAATAACGATCGTATATACAAACTGTAAAGGGACCTCGAAGGCTCAACGGGTCGCCACATTTCTCTGTGTAGTACCACCGGTAAGTTCGACCGAGCCCCTCCCAGCTCACTTCACAAAAGATTTCTCGTCGCGAAATCCATTCATTCGGTCTACCTGTGGGGGGAGGGGTAGACTTACAATGAATCTGTGCGTCAGCTCTCCGTACGTAATCTCCCAGCCCACTTTAAGTTTCTCGCTTCTAATATACGTCGCATCTAAACCTATTGAAATTCGGTCTTCTATAAAAAATGTACGTTTTGATTATATTTTCGTATACCTGTTCCGTTTCTAAATTATACACCAAGCCGATAGTAATTTTAATTTCAAATTCCATTATATTATGGCGGTTTCCTTTCGCTTAAGTTTCACGGTAGCGTGTCAAGATTGAAAATTATTTTCCGATTTTCACGGTTTTACAAAACTATAATAACTATTCATTAGCACTTGCCAAGGTTAGTTAGTACGTACTATTTACAATATGTTTACTTCAAGGCGAGTGATTTATAAATTTGTTTTTTGTTTTAATCAATCGAAACGATTTTGGGTATTTTAGATAAAAATCTGATTACACTATTATTTTCAGAGTTTAACAATGCCAATTGAATAAAAAACATCGCGATAATTTTTATTATTATTAATATATATAATATTATTATAATTTTAATAAAGTTTTGAAAAAAATATCGAGTTTTTCCTTCATCCTGGGTATCTACCAATATAAAAAAGAACCGAAAATGTTTTCCAAAAATTCGACTCCTTCGTAAACACACATTTCAAACGGGAAAACGTCGAACGTTTCGTGCGTTGAGTAATTCAACCGTACCTCTATAAAATCGCTCGTACAACCGTTCTTATCACCGATGAGTGTAATAACGTTAGATAACATTTTCGGCCGAAAAAAATTGAAATTGTAGCGGAAAGAGAGAATATAAAAATCGACATCTCGTGGATAATTGTTCAATTTAAACGCGATAAGTCGTAGAGATTTCGAAAATGCGCGAATACCGCGTCAAGGGTTCAAACAAAATCGTCGTACAAGTGCAAAAGGGTATGCGATACCTCACCCGCCTGTGAGATTAACTCGTGATAAACGTTTCCGGGTCACGAAGAATGTTATCGTATTTTCAACTTGTTATCACAAATCCGTCGTCGAACGTTGTGGCGGTTCGTTGTACAATCGCTCGCGTCGCGTTTCGCGAGAATACGAAAGTAATTTTTTTTGTTCTCATTTACTTAACCAGGACGTTGTTTCTATACTGCGGTCGAAAGGAAATGTTATGAACAGTGAATAATTGAATTGATAATCGTTAGCTACCCGTCAATTTTACTACGACCTGGTCTATATTTACTCGACCTATATATACATATATGCACGTTTTATTTCGTTTTTCAACTACGATTCGTTTTGTAGGTTTAGTTGAATCGTTTAACAGCCGTATGCGTTTAGGTCAGCTGTTTAACGATATAGATTTTTTTCGTCCAATTAAGTAAATATGTCCGATAAATATTGAAAAATTAAAAAAAGAGCGAACAACGAATATCTATAGTGTCGAACATGCCTTTGAAAGGATTAAACGTATTAGAGTTCTCTGGTCTGGCACCATTACCTTTTGTTGGAAGTGTATTGGCGGATTTTGGAGCAAATGTAACTGTCATACAAAAAGTGAGTATCAATAAATAAAAAAGTCACATGTCTACAACACCGAACAGTCAGTCAATATTTTTAACCAGTTACAATTTTGATAAAATAATGTAATTTAGATTAAAAGTTACTGGAAATGAGAATGGTTTATTAAATATATTTCTATCAAATAGGCAATGCGTGTATTTAATTATTTATATAAAGATTTATTAAATTTTAAAATTAACGATTATTTAGTTTTTGTCTAAAATAGAACATCGTCTTAGTTCTAATAGTTGCCTTCCAACATTGAACAGGTATTCCATGCAAGCATTAAAAGGTGTTGTGGTGTTACTAATTTTAAATATTAACTTATTAAACTTGGTATTAATAAAATGTATTTATATTATTTTAGGAAAATACCGAATTTCATAACTATTTTTTTTAAATCATTTTATATGAAAAAAAATTGTGTTAATGGTTTTATTTTGACAATTTAATAGAGCTTTGATCTCTATATTACATTAAATGTAGAATGTTTTTTTAAAGATATCCACTGTTGTTATTATTATTATTAAAGTAGTTTTCCAATACATTTTAATTTTTCAGAAAAACATGCTATTAGGAATGACCGATATATTGAATGGCGGTAAAAAATCCATATGTATAGATTTGAAACACACAGAAGGTATTAAGATTACACAAAAACTAATTACTAAAACCGATATTTTACTCGAACCGTTTAGGCCGGGTGAGGAATTTTGTTTCGTTTATATATTGCGTTAAGAAGTTACATTATAAAATTATCAACAATTTTTTTGTAAAAATATAAAGGTATAATGGAAAAATTAGGCTTGGGACCAGATATGTTGATGTTGAAGAATCCTCGTTTGATATATACTCGGTTGAATGGATATGGGTCATATGGACAATATTCACAGAGAGCTGGACACGACATTAATTATTTGGCTATATCAGGTCAATTAAAATTTACCTCCAATAAGAATAAAATTAATAATTTGTATGTATATTGAAATGCTTGTAAAAAGGTCTGTTATCGCTGTATGGTTCAAAAAATCCAAAACCTGTCCCTCCAGTAAATTTCTCAGAGTTTGCGGGTGGCAGTATAATTTGCGTGATGGGTATTTTAATGGCAGTCATTGAAAGATTTAAAAGTGGAAGAGGTCAAATAGTTGATGCCAATATAACTGAAGGGATTTCATACACTGGCAGTTGGTTGATGTGTTCACAAAACTCAATCCTTTGGGGAAATAAGAAAGGCCAAAATATGTTTGTTGATTCGCTTGTATATGACTAATCATTACTAAATTTATATGAACTTATGTTACATTAAACGGACATAATTTATTGTCATAAATATCAATTAGATTAGATGGAGGAACGCATTTCTACGATACATATGAGACCAAAGATGGTAAATGGATGGCTGTTGGTGCGTTAGAACCAACATTTTATGAAGAATTTATCAAAGGACTAGGGTTAAATATTGACAATATAGAACAAATGAACAATTTCGAGGGAAACCGAGAGATAATTGCTAAACGGTTTAAAGAAAAAACTCGAGAAGAATGGTGCAATGTAATAAAAATATTTTATTCGTAAATTAACACGAGAGTTACAAATATGAAAGAGTGATTTCACTGAACTTGGACAATGAAATGGGTTTGATGGTGTTTTAGATATTTGATTCAAAAGATGCTTGTGTCACTCCTGTATTGGATCTCAATGAAGTTGATCAGCATTCACACAACGCAAGTAGAAATTCATTTGTGAGAAAAGGTAACATTGTGATACCCATGCCTGCACCAAAATTAAGTGTCACCCCAGGTGTTTCGAATATGGACAAACCAGCTGCCACTTGTGGACAGCATACTAGTGAAATACTCAAGAGTGTTGGATATTCACAAATCGAAATTGATAGATTACTGAAAAACAAAATTGTATTTGAAGAATTTAAATCTAGATTATAATTAAGAGCATATTATATTTACTTACAGTTATATAATGTCAGTTAATCATATTTAACAGTTTTATTTATTTCTTTAAAATAATTTTTAACGGTGTTGTATTTTAGTAATAAAATAAATATATATAATAACGAAGAATATAAAACAAATATATTTTTCAATACAAACACTTTTGGTTGTACAACCATCTTATATATTTATATTCATTTGTGAAATAATCATTATTATTTGGAACAAATTTCTGATCAGTTCTGTTTCTGTAATTTTTTAGCTCGTTCTTATTCGTCCATACACCTAATTATAAATATGTCAAATAATCATAATTGAACGTTTGTTTGAGCGGAATATAGTTGTGTTGTTTTTATAACATAGAAGTGATAGAATATTTTTGGAAATATGTATATACCCGATGACAGACCAGCCATAAAAGCTGCACCCAAACAGGACACTTCTGTTCGGTTACTGTTTTTCATTCGTACAACTGTAGTCGAAGTGACGTTTGCAATTGTTTGGCATATATAATCATTTCGAGACACTCCGCCGTCAACCCTACAAAATAAATTACAATATTACATCATCCACTTTTCAGGTATTGGAATATGTCAGGCATATTGTATGTTTGGTAAGCATTAAATATGTTTTGCAATGTCCTAAATTGAAATAGAAACACATATTTGCATATTTTAGTTTTAAGATATTTCAATCAAAAGAGAAAAAAAACTAAATATATATATATATATATCTACATTTAAGATGAAATGAACATTTTATAACAATTTTGAGTTGTTTAATGTATATAAACGTGAACTTAGGTTATCATAAATGTTTTATAATAGTTTGATTATTACCATAAATTATTTAATACCATTTGTGGCATTTCATTGTGATAATTATCTAATATCTTTTTTATTCTAAATGCAAATGATTCTAAAATGGATAGAGCCATATCTGCTTTTGTAGTAGATGATGTAACGCCAATAAAACTATAATCTTGTCTTACTGATTTGGAAGGCTGAAACAAAAAATTAAAAATATGTATTATGTATTTATGTTCATGTAACATCGTTGAACCCACTTCAAATTCAGGCAATACAAACAATAAATTGCTCGAAGAAAATGTATTTCCTTGTTTTAAAATGTATTCATTCAATTCTTTTGGATTATTGAAACCACCTGTTTTTGAGAATTGATGTTTCAATATTTTTTGTACGGACATAAACTAGGTTCTTCAAATATAAACTTTACCAATAGATTTTCCAAGTTGAATTAAAGATCCACTATTGTAATCAACTGCCTCTATCACAAAACAAATATCTTCATTGACTGTCCAACCAACTAACGGAAAGTATCCTAATTTGTAATAAATAAATAAAAATTATTATCCATTAATTATAAGCTTAATTTTAAATGTTCATTAAGTCGAAAATTTTGAGTTTTTTTTTTTAATTAAAATATAGACATTTTCGTACAGATTATAAATAAGCAATAACTAAAATTAAGACTAAGATTTTTAAGTCTCCAAAAAATTTGAAAAAAATATAAAGTAAAAATACATAAACACAAAAGTTGATATTAACTAATGTAAAATATATAAAAATGCTATAATATACTATACTAAGGGTTGCAAAACATATTAATTGAAATTTACCATTACAATTGGACAATATTAATTAATATGTCTGACCTAAACATACTTCCGGTGATGAACCACAATTTATGTTTAAAAACATTCCTGTTCCCATAGTAACTTTAGCTGTATATTTTGAGAAAGAACCTGTACCATATAGTGAAGCTGATTGGTCAGCGAGCTACATATAGTTACAATGAATCATATTAATAATTAAGTTCAATCAATTGATTATCACAAATTACTGTACAGACAACTTACTGAACAGGCAACTATAATATTAGAGATTTTACAAGTTATATTATTATCTTTGAGATATGTGGATAAATTTGAATTGCAAATATTTGGAAGTATGGTATATGTGATGCCAAAATATTGAAACACAAAATTTGGCATCCAAGACATAGTAAATAAATTAAACAATCCAGTAGCACTAGCGCACGATACATCAGTTACGTGCATTTTTCCATTGCTTGCTTGATACAATAACCAAGTATCCAATGTGCCGAATTGTACATCATTTTTTCTTAGGTCTTGTCTAAATTTACGATTATTTCGCAACAACCATAAAAGTTTAGGTAAAATCTATATATAAAGCAAATATAAGTATACATGATTATTATAATAATATAACGAGAATAATAATTATACCTGAATATTGGAAAAAATAAAGGACTTTACAATTTTGAATTGTTTAGTTGCGAATACTAAATATAATATTTTTGAAACAAATTTTATTACCTATAAATAACGAACATTTTCATTCCCATTATACATGATCATACTTTTATAAAAATACTTACTTTTAAAGTTATTGATTTGTTCAATTCATCAACTATTACACTTGAACGCGAGTCTCTCCACGTTATGAAATTATGATAATATTCACCAGTTGTTTTGTTCCAAGTAATGAATGTATTACGTTGAGTTGACAAACCTATACTTTTTATGTTGCTGGACTTGAGATCTGCATCTATTTAAATAAATAAATAAATAAATAAATATATATATAAAATAATTTTTAACGTGTTAAAATTTAAAACATTGAATATACAGAGAATGTCACACCTGTATTTATTGTTTCCATCTATATAATAAAGAACATTACAAAATGTAACTATGCAATTCTTAATTTTGGCATTTAGGTTAAATTTAGAACACTTACTACTAAATTTAAAAAGAAAAATAATTTTAAAGTTATTAAACCTTTTCTCAAATATTGAATAAAAAAATGTTAAATTCATCTAAAAGCTATAGCTTTTGTTTAAAAAAATACAAACTACATAATATAATTTTAATATGTTGCCATTAGATAGAGGCAACAATACAAGTTTGGCATCCTTTTAATGTTTTAGAGAATAATTATTATTAAACCTTTTAATGCATTATGTAAAACTTGCTTTATGCCATTTTGTAATTCATATGGATTGATTTCTTCCCATCCTTGAAAAGGTTTTAATATATTAACCTAAAACAAATTTCAAAATCATATTGTTATATTAATGTTTGATAATAATAATAATTAGTATTTAAACTAATAGCAAAAGATAACTATTATAATATGAAATATTATTACATATAACCTACTAAAACTGAAATAAAATTATGTATAATAGCGCAAGAGTATATTGGTATTATAACCTACTAAAACCGAAATAAAATTATGTATAATAGCGCAAGAGTATAATGGTAAATTTATAATCTACTAAATTGTTTTGAAATAAATATTGAATCTATTTATTATTATTTCATCTTAATAAAACTTGACTAGGATTTAAACATAGTTATATACAAAATTATACTTAAATCAAAAATGAAGAAATAATGCATATTATGCAGATGCATTTGTGTATTATGTATAAATTGTACAACTTTTAAAGGAGTCATAGGTTGATTAATAAGAAATATATTATTACGTTATTTTATGCTTGAGCTAAAAAATAAAGTTAATATTAATATAATGTACAATATTTTCCATAGTACTTAACTTTTAATATATATATATATATATATAAATTCCTTCTCTTTAAATAATGATAAAAAAAACTCTGTATCTATGCAAAATTCTGACTTATTAAAGAAATACATACTTTTTGTATAGAAGATCCAACAACACGAAATTCCAAATTTG
The DNA here is from genome assembly GCA_025469175.1 of Geopemphigus sp. TES_GeoC_2020. Classification (NCBI taxonomy): domain Eukaryota; kingdom Metazoa; phylum Arthropoda; class Insecta; order Hemiptera; family Aphididae; genus Geopemphigus; species Geopemphigus sp. TES_GeoC_2020. The sequence continues at coordinate 27,988 of JAIPRN010001040.1, forward strand.
AAAAAATTTGGCACTTTAAATTAGTTGTGCCAATGTCAATAGCAGCAACATAATCCATGACTAATTTTTGCTTGAATAACACCGTTATACCTAAATAATAATTTAATAAATATGTTATTAAAAATTAAATATAAAATGTATTTTTCAAAATGTATGTAATAAGTGAAAATAAAAATGGGTTTGTGATTTTTCGTCGAAATTTATTGTATACTTAAATAAATAAGAATTAAACTGAATTTCAGTTAAGATAATTTATGCATACGGAAGTATTGAATAAATTTACTTAAATTAAAAAGTGTATATAAAATGATAGTATAGATACTTAATTAGACATAACTTGCGTAATTAATTATACTGTTGAGACTATAACAATACAAATATTATTATAAAAACACTATTACGCTTATATACTTATGATTAATTAAAAACGATACATATTTAGTAAATAGATGTCATTAGTATGTGTTTATACATTTTTCATCTTAAATTTTGTTTAAGTTGTATGATTTTATTGTTAAGATTCATATTTTACATTGTAATACATGTGTTAAAAGTTATTTATACACAAACGTGTATATAATTGGTTGGTACTTTTTAATTGTATCAAATTAAATAACATAGCATCTTTAAAGTACATTATAAACTAAAATTAGGGAATAAGTATAAGTATCTTACAAAACAGTTTTGTTATTAATATTTTCTCACCATCTTTTTATATTACACGTGGATTACATTATTTTGTCATTATGTATAATAGATATAACGTCTTTACGCTTATCATTTATACAAATTTTTGACAAATACATTACAAACATAAGTCAATGACTTTTTACTAGAAATTTGTTGAATATATTGTCTAATTTGATTAAGTATAATATTATATAGATATAAGCACATCAATATAGATTAATTTTGAAAACATTGTAGCTCATTTTGGAATTTTAAGTTTAAAATAATTATTTTTTATTTATTTTAAAAATAATTGTTTTTATATCAATTTTTTTATTTGCGGCAGTTTATTATTATTATATATAGAAATTCTGTATACTTAAATAAAGATATTTTGAATAAGAGATAATTTTTGAAGTTACTGATAAAAAAATAATGCAAAAAAACCTTAACAATAGTATAAACCATATTATTTTACAATATTTTGAACACATTTTTTTGTTTTTTAAAATTAATTTCATAAAAGTTAAATTATAGGTATTTTAACAACTGAATTGTGTAAACATTGATTATATACGAGTCTATAAGTCGTGAAAAGTGTCCTCTTTAATTTTGATTATAGGTCAATATAATCTAATATTAGACAAAGCCTACTTGTTTTAATTTTACAGAGGGGAATTTCATTTGAATGTTATATGTGTCACTAAGATAAAAAACACAAATAATTGGCTCGTTGTTTTCTCAAGATTACTACGTTAATTTAATTTTTATTTTATTGGGTATTTTATACATTATTAAATTCTTAGCATCAAAAGTTTTGATACAAAAAAGCAACTAATTTTACATTGACATATATTTTAAATTATAATATATTTTTGTACATTGATTATTTATTGGATGTTTTGTTTTCAATATAATTATAGATACTTATTACTATATATTTTTCTAAAATATTTTAAAATTAAAGTGTTTGCCTCATTAGATTTAAAAATTTACAATAATTAAACATCTATTACTGACAACTGTAGCTAATTACTATCACTTCATTTTATCATGCACATAATGTGACATAATATTGAGCAATAGTTTTTAAATTGCTTGCATGCCCCATATGAACTGTTTATTTTTAGTTCTAATAATATAATTTATGGGCTTTACATTTTTATATATTAAAAATATATATGAAAATATACCCCTTGAAAAATACTTGATACTATTTAAAATATTTAAATAACACTTTTATAGACAATTTTATAATACAATAATAATATAATTTTAAGTATTAAATATATTGATATAAGTATTTCTAAATACAAAAATGTATAAATAAATTACAAGTATCTACAATTATTTTGCATAAAGTGGGTTGAGGTAGTCTAAACTTAAGAATTACAGTATCTGCTATTTTTAAAATTTTAATATATAATTATAATTTTTCAATACATTTTTAATTTAGGTGTATAAATTATAATTTATAAATTACTATTTTCATAGATTTTTTTTCTTTTTATAATATTTTACAAACATTCTACAACAAGAATAAAAATACAATAAAATATTTAAGATATGAATTTCAAAAAGTATTTAGAATAATATTTGAATACTGATATACATTAAGTATACTGGTCAAGTGTTTTGATGCGATGTTAAGTTGACGAATTAAATTATTTGTTAATTACTTTAAAGAAATATATAAGGTATATCATTAATATATTATTGATGATATAAATGGTGCAATAAATCAGTATTTGAATACTTGATTACTTTAAGAGACCTATTGTTAGCCATAACATAGTAAAATCTACAGCTAGATGATGATCGGATAACTGATCACTCAGATTTATAATTGCTAGGGATAACAGTAACAACATTGTTGTAGACGATAAATATAAGTAAATACTCACACAGTTAAATGACAGATCGACAGTAAATAAAGTTGTTAGTGACTTTATTTCTTTCAATTATAAGTTTTTCTCCTCACAATTGCCATATTTAGCGACGCTCGATAATATTCGTAAACTTGCGGCGGTAGTAGCAGCAGCAATAATTTTCACAGTAATTCGTCGAATATGAAAACGGTGACGTAAAGTGGCCGACGGACGCGGCGAATTGTTCGAGGGAATGTGATGACAGGAGAAAGAGAAATCATCGTCGTTTCACCAGTCTGGTGAAAATCGCAACCGAAACTTCCACGTCAGACGTCGGTAATTGGATATTATTACAATATTATAAAATCAGTAGTTGGCGATGAGTGGAATAAAAATAGAAAAGACAAATAAAACGAAGCATAATAACGACCAACGGAGAAAATATGTACAAATTAATAAACCGTCGACGTTAACTCCTCCATCAGTCGGTCTATCCGTTCGCTGTAGACGTTGTCATCGTTATCAATATGCAATGGTCGCGCTTTTACAGTGCACGCACAAATTGCAGTGAAAAATGTCTTCGTAATTTCAGTTTTTACGCTATCATGCCACAATACATAATATAATAACTCGTTTTGCCGTGCCCTGGGCAACCTGGAATCCCGTGCAATCTAATATATACAATTTTTTCTGTATTATTTTTTCGTTTTAATTTCGTTTTCTAAATTCTTGAATTGTTACGCGACGTCGGGCTTTTTCATTTCGTTTCTCTAGCGTGTTTGTTGCTCACGTTCGTCAAGACCGTCGCTGTTGCCAACGTTTCATATTCCTGTGGCCGTTGTGATTTCGTGTCTGTCGCAAAAGTTCCCGAACGACCGCGCGGTAAATACGTAATAGAGGCGCCTATATTTATTTCTCAAACGGTTATTACAGTTGTATGTTCGGAAAATTAATGTTATAAGTGCATGTGTATTACAGAAACTGACCGGCGATGAACAAGGACACGAATAGACGGATATTGGCGATACAGGCAAAAAAGAAACGACGCAAAATGCCTCCTAAGAAAATGCACGAAGATCGCAAGAATGTAATGCCTCCAGCGCCCAATAAAGTGCCTGACAAAGCCAAGAGCCATGCAAACCAGAGGGACAGTGATTCTTCATCAAATGAGTCTGACGAAGGTACTGATGAAATGTATGCATCTGATGAGGAAGAACAAGAAGAGTCTAGTGACTATTGCAAAGGTGGCTATCATCCTGTACAAATAGGCGACGTATTTCTTAACAGGTAAGATGTTTCGTTTTAAATCACCAAGTGCACACTATACCTGTGTCATTCTGTACGTAAGTAATAAGTATTTGAAATATGATGCGATTAATTGAACACTTAAATCATTTTTATTTTAAGCTTAACACCTAACTATAGGTTATTACAATTTATACATCTAAGTCTTAATAATTTTAAAATAATTGAAAATTACGCTTTTATATAATATTAAAATGAATATAATTTAATTTTCTTATAATTTTTATTAATTGTAAATTTAGTTGAAAACTGTTTGATAATCTTTATTATTGATAATCGTGAACAAATTAATCTTAATAATTTAAAAATAATATAAAACCTCCATTACCTATAATATTTTTTAAAATTTATATCTTAATAAGCCTTGTTATGCTAATTTTATCTTAACATTTAATATGGTATATGTTAAAAAAATACGTTTATAAAATTATAAAGGAAATTTGATGAGGAAAACAATTTAACTACTTTAAGGATAGCAGAAGGATTAAAATTGTTAATGATATTACAAGTGCTTAGAGTTATATTATTACCCATAATAACATTTTTAATTTAGTATTTTAATGATTGTTTATATCTAAAATAAAATTTTAATTATTTGAATAGATTTTTAAAAAGTAGTGATTTAATATTATGATTTTTTTGTTTCACAGATATCATGTGTTGAGAAAACTTGGATGGGGTCATTTTTCAACTGTTTGGCTATGTTGGGATTTCACAGATAAACGTTATGTTGCACTCAAAGTAGTTAAAAGTGCATCTCATTTTACTGAAACTGCTTTAGATGAAATAAAACTTTTAAAAAGTGTCCGTGATTCTGATACCAGTGATAAAAAAAGAGAGCGAGTAGTCATGTTGTTAAATGATTTCAAAATTGGTGGTGTAAATGGTAATCACATATGTATGGTGTTTGAAGTACTTGGTCATAATTTATTAAAGTTGATTATTAAAAGTGATTACTCGGGCATACCATTACCAAATGTTAAAAGTATTATTCGACAAGTACTCGAAGGCTTAGATTATTTACATACAAAATGTAACATAATTCATACTGACATTAAACCAGAAAATGTATTGTTGTGTGTTGATGAGAAGTATATAAAAAATTTGGCCAAAGAAGCAGCTGAGATTCACCAGACTGGACAAAAATTACCTGTATCATTTAGCAGCACTGCGCCTAAAAGTAATCTAAATAAACCTAATTTGACCAAAAATCAGAAGAAAAAAATGAAAAAGAAGGTTAAACGACAATTTGAACTTCTGAAAGTTCATATGCAACAACTAGAAGAACTTGAGTCAAAAAAAAATAATACACTTAGCGGTGAAAATAATAAAGGTGTGTACATTAGCGGACTTTTAAAAAATGTAGAGCCTAATATTTAATAGGTTTTATACATTCGGATATTTTTGAAATATACGTTATACTTTAGTTTTGGTTATTTCTGGATACATTAATCTTGCAAAAAAATATACTTAACATATATTTCTTATATTAGATTAATTTTGATATATTTTGATTTCTTTCAGATAATGAAAAATGCACGGAATTAGAATTGATTCCAGATGTAGATGTTAAATCTACAGAGACAATACGAGTAGATGCAAATACTGGTGAATCTATATCGAATGGCTATAGTAGCGATAGTACTAATCCAAATGTAGTAAATTCTCCTTCGTATGAATCTAATGTGGAAAATGATCATAACTCTGATGAGCCTAGTGTAGTTTTACAAGAGAACGGAACTGGTGAATTGAGTAAAAACAATAAGTCGTTATCAAAAAAACGGTCGTTTAGAAGTAAATCTCGTGACAATCCCTCTGAAGATCCAGCGTTTAATATATGTGATATTAATGTTAAAGTCGCTGATCTTGGTAATGCATGTTGGGTAGATCGTCATTTTACAGAAGACATTCAGACTAGACAGTATCGTTCATTAGAAGTGTTGATTGGAGCTGGATACGGTACATCATCGGATATATGGAGTGTTGCATGTATGGCATTCGAATTAGCCACTGGCGATTACTTATTTGAACCTCATTCGGGTGAGGCTTATTCCAGAGACGAAGATCATATTGCTCATATTATAGAATTGTTAGGCAAGATCCCAAAAAGTGTTATTGACATGGGAAAGCAATCTCCACAATTTTTCAACAAACGTGCAGAATTACGTAATATAAGCAGTTTGAAACCCTGGTTTTTGTACGATGTGCTTAAAGAAAAGTATAAGTGGTCCGAATCTGAAGCCAAAGCATTCACTAGTTTTCTACTCCCAATGCTTGAATTTGATCAAAATGCTAGGGCTACAGCTGCTCAGTGTTTACAGCACGAATGGTTAAAGTGTTGATTGGTATTACATTAACTGATTATTACACACGCAACTTGATAAGATTTGAAATATATTTTTATTCTGTAGCAAAACCTTTTGTTTGTATTTTCTAATAAAGTCACAGTAAATTACGATGTAAATAAGTATTAATTTATATATTTAGGATAATAATATCTACATATTATATTAAAATAGTCATTTCAAACATAATATATGTTCAGATATTTTCTATTACATATTTGTATGTTTGAACAATTTATTTTTAGTCAATAAAAAGGTTTAAAATGTATAATGCTTTGTAAGCAAACAATTCCAATAATTTATTAAACAGTTATAAATGATTTATCATTAATTCGTATTCTTATATGGTTTATTGTTTTCTTTTATTTATTAAAAATTGTCTTAAATTAATTAGTCAATCGTATTATATTAGGGTTTAAAATGTTATTTGAAATGTACTCTTAGTTACAATAGGTTGTATTTTTTTGTCCACTGAATCATATATATTAAAATGTCTAGTGCGCGCGTGTGTGTATATATATATATATATATATATATATATAACCTAGATATTTTTTTTACAATGAACAATCGTTTTGGTTTTTTCCCAAAATTAATTGTCTTTTTACCTTGAACTCACCTTAATGGGTTTTTATATTTTTTTCCTATTCACTTGATTGGTCAACACGTTTAGTTAATAACATATTTAAACTATTTAATTTCATATCCTGCGCAATGAGTTCTCGTTGATTAGATTTTGTTTGAAAAGCAATAATATACACAGATAGGTATGTAATATTATTTTATGTTTATCATAATAATATAACACATTTTCATTTTAGTATTTCATAGTGTCATTGATAAAATATGTCCTTTGTGTAGATTATTTTATGAGTTTACCAATTTCTTCCTTAAATGCGTTATTAAAATGTATGATGTGTAGAATAATATCAATAATGTCTATCTATTATGAATCAAAAATTATATTACATTAAATGATTACAAAAACGAAATATATATACAAATTTTCTCAAATAAGTTGTACGACTGTTTTTGTACTTTGAATTTGATCGTACTAAATATTTATTTTTTATTATTATAAGGGTAATTTTTTGTAACACGAGCGTACTTAAAAATAAATTTAAATTGGAATTCACGGATAATATATGTTAGTATGTTAAATTGATTTTAAGTTGTATTTGATACATTTTTTTTGTTCTTTGTTTACAACACGAAAACTAAGTTTTGAAATTGTTGATTTTCTCCTATATTATTTCTTAAAAAGGATATATATATATACATATATACATTTCGTAAACGTTTTTACTAGTTTTCAAGCACAACCATGAACATTATTTTTAAACCCCATAAAAGAATGTTATACTCGCATTTATTGTTTCTGCATATCTTAACAGTATACTAAACTAATATCGTGTTGAGCTTAAATTTAGTTTAAACACTTATTATTATTTAATTTGAAAATAATATTTTTAAGTACAACTCACAATTTTTTTAAATATCTGACCAAAATTTAAAAAAAAATTTGGGTCTTAAGAATATTGTAACTTTTTTCTTAGCTAATGTCTTACGAAAAGATTATAAAAAATTTACAAAGTATTTTCTTCAAATTCAGTTACATTTATAAATCGCAATTTAAAATCTACGTAATATTATTTTTAAATCTGGAAACAAGTGTGGATGTAGTGGCATTCTCTAAATGTTCAATATTTTGGTTTTTAATGATATCGAGATAAATATCATTGCGCAGTAATATCTTAATGGAATAGAGTATTTGTGTTCTATTGAAAAGATATTTACTATCGACATAATCGTTTATATGTATAAATAGCATTATGCAAAACGTTTGTAACGTATTGAAAAAAAATATATATACATTAGCAAAAATGGCTGTTGTCCAAAATAATAATAATAGTAGTCTCGTTATAAACGAGTTTAGATTTTTTGAAAGATTATATAATTCATAGATTATTAATTACTTTGTTTTTAATTCGATAAGTTTTCTAAATATTTATGCGACAATAAGAAAAATTTGTTTCATACATGTAGATACATTGGAAAGCCATAATCTATTGTTATGTGAATTAGATTTTTTTGACAAAAATATTATAAAATTCAACGAATAAAAAGAAAAAAAATAATAATGACCTAAAAATACATATTTGATACAAATTTACAACTCTTAAATTATACGTAACAATAATTTACCAGCAATAAAAAAGGCTTCTAAATATTTTTTAAATTTATTAGATTATATATACATAAATACATACATACATACATACATATATGTATATATAAGAAATAACAATAGAGGGTAAGGAAAAGAAAAACTCATCCTAATACTGACTAATAAATATTAATAGTCCGATAAATAGCACTCAGTTAAGGATTTATTTGTATGATTGTGTCAATACACGTGTCGTGTATACTATATATAACAAGTTTTTATCGGCACCAAATAAATATGACGGTTGTTACATGTATGTGTGTGTATACATATAAAATATACCACAAGAACAAATTGACTATTGAGGGGTGTTGAGATAAAGTGAATCAAACGAAATGAACAAATAATAAAAATCGCTTAAAACGTCTAATTTATTTACAGATTGAATTTGTTTCATTTCTATTAATTTTTTTCTAACTAGCATGAATTTTCTTTTTCTCAAAAATATCTACCCAATAATTTTAATTTTATAAAACACACAACAATAACAACGTGTAATCATATTTGTTACGTTACGCCATAATTGAAAAAAAAAACAAAACTTAAATCTTACTTAATATAAGATGCGGAAAAATGAACTTTAATAATCGTTTGGACGGCGAATAATAAAATTAAAAAAAAATCTTCCCTTATCCGCATTTTTGTTTCATTAAAATAATATAATAATAACATATTGCAATATTTACACACTTAAAACTTAATAAATTTTTTTTAAAAACTATAAAAAAAATGTTAGCAACTAAAAACAAATATTTGGTTAAGATTTATTAATTATGATTACATTATACCGTTTAATTCTTTACATTTAAATATCAAGGAACGTTAAAACAGAACATAACAGATCAACAGGCAAAACTTGGTGTCAGACAGGTAGACACAATGGATAACAATTCATTCCCAAACTTGATTATAAAACCCTCCAACCCATCTAAATCTTGTCACTGATAATAATTTGTGCACAACTTTGAAATTAATAATACAATATTTGAACAATGTACGTATAAAATTATTAAAAACTAATTCTTTGAGATTATCGTAATTTATAAATATTAATGTTTGGCACTTGTGCGAAACATTTAGGTATGTTTTGCAACATTTTTGTCAATAAAAAACGACCAGGAATTGGCAATGATTAATTCATTTTGAAATACTGAATTTCTCCATGCCACTGCTAGACAGAGATGATGGTACAGATGTAGATTTGCACAAGTTTAACGTTAAACGCTGTTTAGCATGACACAGTTCTCCTAAGGTAGGTGACAATGGTTCTTTAAGTGTTTTATTATCACTAGTATCAACCGTATTGTTATCGTCCATTTTAAACGATAGTATCTTGTCTAATGTTTTTATGTCCATATTATCCATTTCAGCTTTTGCTAATTCTTCATCCAAAGTGATTGTGTTTACAAGCGAAACTGGTTCTGGTACTTCTTCTTTTAATTTGGAAACTGTATAAGTACGAATAAAATCAATTAGAATAAAATTATCTCAACAAAAAGTAAATATGTTTAATTCGTACTTATGGTATTAGGTTTCAGTGTAATTAAATCGGCTGCATTGGGTTCAAATATATCATCAATATTATTTGACTTTTGTTGACCTGGGAAAAATTGACTTTGGTTTGTTTCAAACGGTTGGTTTGAACTACTGATGTAAAAATCTTCATCAAGAGTTGCTGTAGACAAGAAAACAAATATAATTTTATTATTAAAATTGAAATTCCTAATACACACACACACACATATATATATATATATATATATACTCACTTGATGGAAAATTAAAGTTGGTTTCATTAGAGAAAGTCCGATTAGCATTACATACTTCATCATCGATAAATGATGGACTGAGCACATCTGTTTTGGATGGACCCATTTTCCAACCTGTAGTAAATATATTGAATATTTAATAATGTTAAATGGATTATTTATAAATCATAAATCTAATATACCGCTGAATGACGACAAATCAAAATAATTAGGCGTACGGTCCCAAATTGGTCCAATGTCTAAATCAAATGTTTCATTGTCGTCTCGAGGATATTCATAAACGCAATGATAATTTTGTTGTTTAAATGACACAGATTTTTTGTCACCCTGAAATAAAAAAGAAAAATTAATGATCTAAGGTTTTATAGAGTATTAGAGCCCAGAGATTTTTCTCTAGTTAACTACTAACTGATTGCGAATTTGAATTGCGTAATGAAGTTTTACTGGGAATTGCATTACTGTCCCATGTGGATGGAACAAACTCTACTTCGTCTTCATCACTCACTTCTTCTGATTTGGTTGATTTGTTATCGTCAGACATATTAGCTGTTACTTTCCAGTTGTTTAAAATATAATCATCTGACGATGTATTAGTTAGTAATGGATTATGGTATTCATGATTTTCATTAACTAACGATACTTTGAACTCTCTGTGAATCTTTTCTTCAGTGATTGTTGAATTTGAATCCAAGCTTTTCCAACAGTCAGCTTCATACACCGCTTGAGTTTTAAAATTTTTTTTAACGTCAATATTGGTTAAATTTGGTTCTGAGCTACTCATGACTGTTGTCAACTCATTAACCATTGGCCAATTGTTACTGTTGAAGTTTAAATAATTCGGCAACGATGTAGAATGAACAAGGTTATCTTGACAGAACGTTTTAGAATTAAAATACATGGTCAACCAGTCTTTGTTCTGTTTTCTGTCAAACTTGTCTATAAGTTCATTTGTGTTACTCCTGTGTGGTGTATTCAGTAACTCCTCGATGCTTTTAATAGCGTTGGTTTGTTTATCCAGGGGTAGTAGATCATTATGGCTGTATGTTGGTGAAATGAATTGATCAGACATTTCTGCAGACTCGGATGACGAATATGACACAGCGGCAGCAGTTTTGCTAGTAGACCCTGGTGATAATGAATCAGGTGAGTATGAAGCCACGCTGTCAGATTCCAAATTTTCCAATACGTCGTCCGTATCAGAATTGACTTCTTCAATTGTGTATGTGGTGTTTAAAACATGAATTTCTTGTTTTTCTGACACATCCGTGTCCAGTATAATTGCTTCGTTGGTTATGGTATCGATAATTAAAACGTCATCTTGATTATTATCTAGTTCCGATGAAGAATCAACCAGTTTTTCTCTATTTATGACTAGATGGTCAGAAGAAGTATCCGTCAAGATGTACGAAGGACTAGGATTTTCAGAAAATGTGTCGATTATTTCAATGTCTTCATCTTCGTCTTCCTCAAATATTGTGGATAATGGTGGAGGATAAACGTTATAATGTATAACCATATTTGTACTGTCCGTGTTTTCAATATCGGTGTTTTTGTCTTCTTCCTCCATTGAAATATTTAAATTCCTCGAATCATTATCACTCTGACCAACTTTACCTCTCAGTTCTTGTCTTATGGCTTCTGCATATTTTTCGTCTAATGATAATTGTTTTCCGTCGGTTTCGTCATCACAATTTAAAGTTTCTGGTAGCCAACCTGAAGCATTTTGATTTGGTGGATGCAAATACCACGATTCTGAGAGACCTTCAATAATATCATCGATTTCGTATTGACTTTTTACTTCACACTGTTGTGTCTGTTGTGTTACATCAGAGATACCTTCGATCTCGGGTAAATTGTTTTGGAAGTGATTGTTGTCTTCGTATAAATTGTGAATCTTAATTACAGTGATTTCATTGTCATCTTCATCTTCAGACTTGTCATTCAAAAATTCTGTACTGCCATCTTCACTTGTTATCTGTTCTATTTCACAACCAGAGTCATCGGAGCCATTTTTTAGCACAGCAATGTTGTTGTAGTAGTTGTATGCTTCGTTTGATTCATTGAATAAATAATTTAAAGCACTTAGACTTTTAATTTCTAGAGGATCTTTGGTTGAAATATCTTCACAATTTGTATAGTCTGATGTGTGTCCAGAGTCAGATTCTAACACATTATAATTAGACTCTTTCAATGAGTCATCTAAAATTATGTGTGTGGTTTTGCATTCAGTGCCCTTTAAATCTTCAGATCCATTTAGAACAGTGGTTGATTTACTACTGAAATCAAATATGTTAGAATCCCATTTCAATGATTCATATGGATTAAATGTAAAGCTGAAATTCTCAAATATCGAGTTGTTCAATTTTTCATCAACTGGTTTCTCTGTCAAAGAAGATGTAACACCTTTATAATAATCCATTGTGAAATTCTCACATGGACCGAGAAGTATAGATGAATTACAAGCAACTGTTGAACATTGCTGAGTTGTGTTTGGTAAAATGAACGGGTTATTTTTATTGGTTTTTTCCGAGGCTTCAATCTCTAAAAAAGGATTGAGTACATTATTTGTTTTGGAATCCTTTTTGGCTTTCATACTGTTATCAATTTGTAAGGATAAATATGACAAAGAATCATCATCTCTATTTTTTAAAGCTGTTTGAAATTTTTTCAAAGTATTTTGAAAATCGTGATCATCCTGCGCTTTTCTCAGATCACTATCACTAGTAAACATAAGACTATTTAAGAGTGGAACAGCTAATCGATTATATTTGAAACTGTTTTGCCTTGACAATGAATTCAATGGAGTGTCACTTTCACTACTTTCGCTTGCATCGATATGTGTAAGTATCATTAGATCTGCAACGCTTTTCGATTTTTGTTTAACTTTTTCGGAAAATTCACCTCGTTCAATTCTTAACCTCCATTGTTCATCTTCTGTATCTGTTCCTGATGACTCAGTACCAGAATGTGTTCTTAGATACGAATTGTCTTTGTAAGAAGAACTTTCAAACAATGGACGGCTTATCTTATTATTGGCCATTGGACCGAGTCTAAAGTTAACAATTGGTGGTGAACATTCAGCATCAGATGATGTGGGTTCTCCAGCCAAAGCTTCGTCCAATTCTCTAATAGCGTTATTTATTCCTTCCATAAATTGAATACTATCATCTGTCCTTATCCAAGGGTCATTGGACGCTGTCAGATCCTCGAATGACCCATGTAAAATCTCTAAGGATGGAGATTTTTTGGATTGAGTGAGCACATCAACACCACTAGATGCAGATGGCTGAGAACTGATATCACTTATGTTATCTGGGTACAGTTGAGCTTCACATGATTTGGGTCTATTGACTGAATCCATTCCTGAATCGCTGTCACTTTTAACAAAATCATTAGAAAACATTGGACTGGAATTTGGGGAAATTGGATCAAAATTAGCCTTTAATATGCTGTAGATTTCTTCGAGGGACGATATGATTTCTGGGAATGTTGGTCTTTTTGATATGTTGCTAGTCCAACATCGTAACATTACTTGATATCTAAATCATCAAGATATAATACATTATGTTAAGTTAATATAAAAATAGCGAGTAGTATTACATACATTTGTTGGGAAAGTTTGTGATGTTTAGTTGACGGAGGAAGTAAAAGTGGGGTGTGTTCAATAAATACCGCAGACAATACAGCCAAATCACTAAGAGAACCATAAGGTTGAGCACCATTCTCCATTATTTCCCATATTACAACTCCAGCACTCCAAACATTTCCTTCAACAGTAACCTAAAAAAAGCATATAAGTTAACTGGTAGTTAAATACCACTTAATAATGCATTAAAAACAGAATTTTAAAACAAATAATTTTCAAATATTTAAAAACATTGGTAAAAATGAAAAATAATAAAAAAAGTAAAATATATTCACTGCAAATTTATCACTACATTATAATAACAATATTCATAATTGAAATATATATTTACTTTTTTAGTTTCAATGACAGATTCAGATACATTTAAAGTTTCTGGAGAACTCCATCTGATAGGTATAGCAACACCTTCTTCAGTAAAATAATAATCTTCTTTATATGTTTGTGTGTTAAAACCATAATCACCAATTTTTACTACATTGTCAGGAAATACTAAAAAGTTTCTTGCAGCCACATCACTAAAAATATGATATTGTTATTAAAATTAAACAAAAAATATTACTTAAAATAAATATAGGAAGATAATTTTTACGTGTGAACAACTCCACTTTTTAAATATTGCAAAAGACCATTGACTACTTGAACAGACATTTTTAATTTACATTCCAATTGGGTTTCATATTCATTAGTATCAGTGTTTTTACGAAGCCATGCTTTTAAATCACCCTAAAAAAAATTTACATAATTTAAAAAAAATTATTAAACCTATAATGTTTACAATTATATTATACTAACCCAAGGACTGGATTCAAAAATTAATAATAACGGATCCACTTTTATACAAGCAGCTACAAGTCCCAAAACTAAGTGATTTCCATTCTTCACTTTAATTTTGTGTGGAGTTGCTTCTTGTAAGAATTTTAGACGTTCAACATCAGTAGCATCATCTTTTAAGATGCGTACTACTACTTTATTGTTTTCACCTTGATTTAAACCAACCACTTCACCACTAACCACCTAAAAATATGTTTTTAAATATTTATTTATTTTAATTATAAACAATTCATAAAAAAATATTGTCATTATTTACCCTTCCAAACCAACCAGAACCAAGTTCATGATGAAATTGCAACCTGGATCTTGGAAAGTTTGAAAGTGGATCATCTAAAACAGAACATAAAAAAAAACAAATATAAATAAGCACTACACATTGATTTTTGCATTTATACTTACTCAACCATTCTTTAAGTAATGACTGATATTTAATTGATGGCGATAGCTGTTCAATATTGATGACAGTAGAATCTGATCTTGACAATTCATTACTGTGGAGATTGCTAATTGGGTTGACAAATGCCAATCCAGGAGAACTGTAATCCCTTGTTGATAATACTTCGTTTTGAAATTCCTAAAAAATAATTTTTTTTATTAATAGTGTAACATAATTAGCAGATAAGTAAAATTTGTAAAAATCATAGACTTTGTTCAAACCTGTGTTATTGAAGAATCCTTTAAACAGATAGCAAAAACAAACAAAAAATTATTTTAGAGAAATATTTACGTATGATGTAATATTTATTATTTATTACGATGTACTAGGCTTATGCATAGAAAACTGATATAATCCTTTTTTTATTACATAGGACCAACAATAAATGTTTTTGTGATTTTAATTGCTTCTTTTTACATATAAAATCCATTACTTATTAATAGGTTAGGGCGTTGTATGCATTTTGTCTATTTGTAGGTTATATTATTAATTAGATAAGTAAAATTTACAATTATAATAACTTATTTATTTCAACTGGTGTCATATTTTATTTGTTTGATTTTTCTAGATTAAATAAACTAAAAATTTTAAGGAAAATTTTTAAACAAAAAACATTTTCTAAAACTGTGTCTTTTTTAAGGCCAAACCCTAATTAATTAATTTCTTCCGCATGCTCACGACAGTCTTTAAAAGTACTTAAATAATAATGGTGTTACAATATTTTAATAAAAATCTATGACAGTCATTAAGAATAAACTTAATAGTAATTCTTCTTACAATTTCAAATGTTCATGTATAAATAATTTTTCAAAGGGTTTTCACTATGAATATTATCGTAATGAGGTTAAAGTTATTTGTAGATAAGATCAATAAATACAATGTCTTGTGAAATGGAAATTCAAAATTTTATATAATTGAAAAAATAAAAAATAATAATAAGTACATAAAATTATACAGAGCCTTATATTACATAAAAATAGAGTTGATTATGATGAAGAGACACTGTTTTTTAGTTAAGTATGTTTTATTTTATATAATAACTTCTTTAAGCATTTATTAATGACTAGGGTTCTGATGTTGTAAAAAAGTTTTTAAAATTAATATTAGTATTACATTAAATAATTTTAAAAAGTATTTCAAAAACTTGTATAAAATGTGTTACAAATACTTGAATGAATTATGAACGTTATATACTTTGATAAAATTATTTTATAAATTATTATTTATCAATATTTTAAATCTTTGTAGAACTGTCCAATAAGTATTAGAAACATAATATGACGGGAAAAACAATGAAAAATAGCAAAAATTGTATTATAAATATAGAATATCACTAAAAAAAATATTTTAATTTAAATTAAAATTGTCTATTTGTACAATATTAAATGATGTTAAAACTCGCTTAACAACAAATTGAATAAGTAAAAAAAGTTGCAAATGCAACAATCCAAATTTTGGTAATGATTTATATTGCTTAATTTCTGTTTTATAAAACAGAATTATATATAATTCAATAAAACTTTTATTAAAGAAGTTAAGAACCTATATAAATAAAGGCCCAAGCGGCACATATCCATTTCTCTCTTGTTAAATTCGTCACAGCTTACAGTAATTTTTTTAATGATAATTTAATTATGTAATAATGACTTCTTTTTTTAAAGACTTTAACGATTCATTCTAGTATCTGCACCTAACATAATTTTTGTTTCTAATGGATACTAAACGATTTATTTTATTAATTATTATATATCATCGATGGTATTTTAATGTAACAGTATATAGCGCTGCGCCACACTTTTTACACATACAGAGAAGATTTTCATTGCATGAAAATATCCCATTGCTACAGCGTGTATACTACAAACATTTGTAAGCGATGTATATAGATAGAGAAGGTCGATGTTCTCTCGTAATTTAACAATGGTGACTCTGTACATTGGTCATGGTTCAGACTATTGAGACACGCACGCAGACACACACACACAACAGGAACAATGAAAACCACGTAGGATCTCGATGCTAAAAAAAATTGTCTGAGCCAAATCTTATTAACATTTAATTACAAGCTGTAGTATACGCGCGGACGAATTAATTAAATGACGTTATAATATACGTTACCCTTAAAAGTTTAGGGTTTGTACATTTCGCGAGTTGTATATATGGTCAAAATTATTATTAAAATTTAGTTATTTAACGATGTACAATAAACCAACTAATTTTAAGATTATATAATACTGTATATACATAAAACTACTAAGCAATATAAAATATAATTATTTGTCAAGATAAGTTAAAATTTGCAGGTTAATTATAATTATTGAATTTAATTATCGCCTGTAAATTTGATTAAAAATATCATAAAATACAATGGGCATAATATTAAGGTTGTAGTCATAGTTTGTTGATTGATCAATTTTTTTAAAACACAAATTAACTCAGTTTTGAAAAATAGGTAATGCATAAACAAAAAATACATTTGTAGGAAAAAATAGATTATACAATTCACATTGCAACAATTAACTTTTTAACTATTAAAACAAATAAATATAAAATTACAATATATTGTTAATCATTTCATTAAATAACGATATTTTTATTTAAAATATATTTATTATGATTAAGACTGAAATATTGTTGCAATTGCAACTTTTTGATATTTTTCAAATTCCATTGTAATTTTGTTGATATTTCACATTTAAAATATTTTTTTTACTATTTTCAATGTTTTATGTTATATACGTTTTTTATACTTACTAAATAGGTTTATGAACATTGATAAAATAATGTAGGCAATAAATAATTAAATGAAAGTACATGATGTTCCTAATTTATTTAAGTATGTTTAGACTTCAATAAATAACATAATAACACTTTTGTTCATCAAGTGATTTTTGTTTGTTTATAAGTGTCATTTTCGAGATTTTTAATATAATATTGCAATTAATTTGAATACTTTTAACTGTAATAAAATCCGAACCCTAATTATGATTAATAACCAACTAACTGCTTACTTTTTGTATAGTAATTATATTTAAAAATCATTTTTACTTTATACATGATATATATATATATATGTTCAATTGATATATTGAGCTTTAAAAAATTGGGAAAATAATTAAATTTTAATTAATTTAATTAATTTAAAAATTAATATATCTGTTTTATATGCAGAACTACTTTTTTATTAAGAACTAGATTATATTTCGACAAATAAATAAACAGACTTCTATATGAACTAATTTGTAAATAATATTACATATTCATAAACAGAATATTTAAAATAAAAATTGAAAAATAATTTTTATTTTTTTATTTATTTAAGTTTTATAAGATAGTGTAATACCTAAGTATTAAATTAATAGAGTATTTTATAACATTAAATTCAAATTTCATAAGGAAATAAAAACACAGTCAAAATATTCTAGTTTAGAAAACGTAATCATTTGTTATTATTTGTTTCGTATAATAAATACTGTAGCAAAATCACGTTACACTGTAGATCTACGATTATAGATTATATTATATATTATATTACAATCTATATATCCCGTAATTGTAGTAAACATTTGATTACCTGCAAATTTAAAGATAATATTTTGGAGGGATTAACATACATCTCCTTTGTTAAATATTGTCTAACAATAAAGTTTTAATGTTTTCTAAACAGCTAACCTTCTATATTAAACCATATTTTACAAAAATCATCTTGTAAATCCTATGAAAATATTTTGCTTATCAAATATCACAATAATAATAATTTAAACTTTAAGCTTAACTTAAACTCTACATAATGTGATTTTGTTATATTATCGGTTAAACAGAAGAAAGAACAATAAATGCAAATTTTATAAAGCCATATCAGACCAAAAATTATGATATAAAACACTCGATAAAAATGTATTGAAATTCTGTCACGTTTATTTATTAATTATAAATGACGATTGATTTACACTGTTGAACAAAGGTGGGGACCTGTTCCGTCTATATTTATAATTTAAAATACTGTGTATAGGTGTATTAATCGTTATTACAAACAAAAAAAAAATAAAGATAAAACTTTTCAAGTCTATTAATAAAAAAAAAATGCCTGTACACCATATATTGTATTGACGGAATGTTTTAAAAATATTAAGGGTTTATAAAAATAATTTGTAATTAAAATTTTTTTTAATGTTTATTAAATATCAAGTAAGTATTAACAAACATGTAATACAAACATTTGTTAGAAAATTTTGAAAAAATGCTAACTGAGTTTTTCAAGAAATTTTAGAAATAGGTAGATAAGTGTATGGTGACGATTCAATTAACCTTGAACTAGTTGTAGTGATTACAATTTCAACGCAAAACCACAAATTCTATTAAAAGAAATCTAAAAATAATATCGTTCTAAGACGTTTGTTTTTAAAACAATTTCAAATGTCAAGAGTTTTTTTAGTAATATTATTAAAATAATTAAAATTTACAGTAATGTACCTATATAGATACATACATATTGCAGCGACATTCCAATAAAATTATAATTTACGGTACATATTTTAATAAATACTTTTATTTTAAAAAATATTTTAAAATGTTATGGTTTTCTTCTCGGAAATTAATGCAAGGAATTTATAAAAACGTCCTTTTAAATGAACCATCTGTGTCCACTTTCCAATAGATAAATAGGATTTCATACAACTGTCCAAATAAAAAAGGTTTTCCAAAAAAAAAAAAACCAATATATTATAAACCCACAATAGCTTATTCTCTTAAAACATAATATAAAACACAAAAATTAAAATATATTAACTACATTATATTTTAGTTTTCCTCTAATAAAAAGAATTGTTAAAAGCATATAATTTGTTGCAATATGTTATGGATAAAATTTAATTTGAACATAAGTAGTAATACATATTTATATGTAATAAATATATACCTATATAGGTATAATGTCTAAACATTTTTGGATTATAGAAAAAACACGTCGTCCTAATCTATTTTTGTAATTTAATAAAGTATATAGTTTCTGATGACAGATGCACGCTATGTAATCATTTTATTAAGATAACAAAAACTAAGTAGTTTTTTAATTATAGTTTTAATCAATATTTTATAAAAATATTTTAATTAAAGTTTGATAAAAAGAATATATATATACACATTGTTAATACTCATAGTTAAATGACGCATCATATATAAAATGTATGTTTATACAATGAATAGAATCGGATCATTTTTTAAATACGTCAATAATATAATTGTAACATTTATTATATTCCTATAAAAAAAATAATTATTTTTAGTTTATTTTAATGTAATGAAATATATGGTGGCAAGATACAAATAATGCGAGAAAAATAATTAGGCAAATTAAAAAGAAATCATATAGAAAGACGAGACACAATTTGTAAGCCTTCAAAATGAAGAAGTGTGAAGAATTTAATCTATGAACTGCAATTAATAGCAAATAACTAATGTAAGATAAGTTTGTCGATCAATGTCAAATTAATGGCGTTTTTTACATTCATGTAGGTATATAAAGCACGTGTATAGTGTAAAAGTATAAGAATTTTTAGTTTAAATGTACGCAAAAAATAATTACTCCTCAGAAGTATTTAAATACGGCAACGAAATTAAATTGAATATATAAAAAAAGGATTTCAGACATAATAGGTAGTTTATAGGTATTATACGTAAATAAATAAATTATAATTGAAGTACTTAGTAAGAAATTTTACTGTAAATGATAGAAAACTACTATCAATTATAGAGTAAAATGTAAAAAAATATATATTACATTATATGTATTTAAAAAGAATTATAACTGAAGTTATTTAATTTCAAATGTTTGAAAATTTTAAAAACAATATGCAGTTTTATTCCATACAAATTAAGTGTTACTATAGAAAAAAAGATAAATTCGATAGACACACATTTCCACTTAGATAAACCTTAACCACAAACAATACCAACAAATACACATTGAACATCATTTAGGTTAAATGCAAACATGTCTCTTGTATTGATCAATTCTTAGAGCAATATAAATCTTATTATTTAGATTTTCAATTTATCAAGTACAAAAACAAATAATTTGGTGAATCAGCCATTTATTTTGATCAAATATATGTGAAAGAAAGACCGATAATTTATATAATTATCTATATATTATAGTATCAAACATGTTGTAATAAATTCAATAGATTATGTATAGTACAATGTACATACAATACAATAATAATAAGTTAAAAAAATGTTTTAATAGTCATATAAGTATTTGAATCGTAACATTCAGGTTTATATTTAGTTCATTGTTTGATATTTATAACTATAAAATGATAAAAAATGTATAATAAATAAGCAGAAAACAAATTCAATATGAAACAAATTTTTGTATTTAAAAACGTTGAATTGAATTATTCATATTTTTCTCTTGAAATTTAAAAGTATTTTCTTTACAAAATTTAAATCTACATAGATAAATTTATTTGTTTAATTTAAATTTTTTTTAATTTACTGAAAACACATTGGAAACAATCATTGTGAAATTAGATAAATAATAAAACAAAGAATTTATAAAAACATACGTAAAAAAAAGAAGACTAACACATATGTACTACTTGACAAATGTACACATTCGATTCAATATGAATGAGGTGAACATAACTGTAATGGCCACCATACAGTATGGGTTTATACGCAATATATTACTATTACCAATGATATTCAATAATGAGTTATATTAGTATTTTATATCCTTATTTGACAAAAAAGTAAATCAACCACAAAATTACCTACTAAACCACAATAACTAATTTGTTTTCTAACTAAATTTAACCAATAGTCAGAATAAATAATAAACAATAGATTATTTTACCAGCTTAGTACAAATTAAAAAAATATAATATCTCCATAGTATCTATACATTTTAAAATGAATAGATATAAATCATTTTTACTTAAAAATGAGTAAAAAAAAGTAATAACAATAATTATTGTTCAATACTTTTAAAATCTATTTAGTATATGGGCAAAAAAACATTATGAATTATTAGTGCATCTTTTAAAAAAAAAATACAAGTTATAGAGCAATTATATCTATATTTTGGGGGTATTTTTTGTTAAAATAATACAGTTTATAAGATTAATATGTTATTTACTAAGTGGAATAATATTTTAAAGTATTATACAAGTTGAATACGTATTTATATTGTATTATAGATTAACTAAATTATAATCAAGTTTATCTAAGCACAATTAAATTAATTTTTATAATGAACATAATATACGAACTAAATATAAAAAGAAACAAAATAAATATTTAACGTGTTTAACCATTTGCTATTGTTTTTTGATCTTTTCAAAATTTTAAAGAATTAATGACATAATTATTATATATAATATAGATATATTTTATAATTTATAATACTGTTTTTGGAAAATCTGTATATTTACAGTAGGTGCTTAGTTTAAATAATTTTAATTTTTGGAGAAACTTAATACAGTGATACTTTATATTAGAAAATAAAAATCTTATGTTCAATTTAAATTACATTAATTAAATGTTGTTAAATTTCTGACAATTTTAAGCAATTTGTGTAGTATTTTTTCTCTAGAAAATAAAATATGTTTATATTTTAAAGGAAAAGGAACAATAAAAAAGTAAATATATTTTAATTAATTTTTTTACATACCTAGGTGTTTATTATTTATTTTTATATAAAACGAATTAATAATTTACCTTAAAATTGAATCTACTATTTCGACAACAGTCCAAGCAACCAACAAGGAAGACAATTATACATATAGTAAAAACAACAGCAACTATTGACGCTTCTAGCCATATATTAGAGCTGCTCCATAACACTGTCTTATAACTTAAATCTGAAAAACAACATACAATTATTTAAATTTTTATCTGAATTCAAACATACAGTTGTTTATTTGATTAAGGAAGAAGTACTTAATAATTTAATTTAGTTTAAAGTTTTATTGTATTAAACAGTATATATAAAATATTCTAAATTTGAAAGAAAGATAATTAACAAAAAAATATGCGATGAACAAAAATTATGACAATGTACCAACATCATTATCTAAACAAGTTGTTCTAAACATGGCCCATAATTTAAATGTATCAGATATATATTTCTTAAATCTTAAAATATTAAAGAAAATAAACAATAATTATTGACGTTAATATTTTCGTCGTAAATTCGGTAATTTCATTTTAATAATAACATTTAGTCCATAATTTTATATAGGTAATGCACAATATTGTGCTGCTATATTTTTTATTTACACACGATACAATTAATAGAATAATCTAATTAGTATAATGTATAATTTTGAATATAACTTGAACAAATGATTTATATAAATACACAATCTAAATAATTGTGGTTTAGTTATACTATACTATATGTATAAGTAATAAAATATATAATGGATTAATTAGGTTGACGGATACCTAGAATTCGTTTTTAAAAGAAAATAATAAAAGCATCTAATAGGTACAGATTTTTACACACTGAATATATATATATATAATTTTCTAGGAAGTAATAGATTATATTCATCATTATCCTTCGTCTTAATCCCATCTATTTGGGGTCGGCCACCTTAATCTTAAACCTCCATTTGCCTCGATCTCCCACATCCTCGATGCACACACTAACAATAGATTATATTAAATAATAAATTTTTTTTAAATATTTATTATTTAGGTCAGTCATTTTACAAAATACATGGCAATATGCAGAGCTGGTTGTTTATTCAGGTGAGAAATTTGCAAATAACATAAGAAAAAGTGGACAGCTAAAACAATTAATTAAATATTTTGTAGGTTAGTCATCATTATTCATTATATCGGAATTTGAATATCTTTTAATATTAAAATTATAATGCTGTAAGTTTAACAATAAAATAATTTAAGTTAAAGTTTAATTGAGGGAATTTAATAGGTCATTGAACTGAATTTTATATAATCTCATGTATAGTAAATCAAGGATGAGAGAAAATATAGAATAAAGTAATCATATCATTTGTGATACTAAAATAATATTTAGCTTTTAAACTATCTTCAGGACTAACTGTAATAATTGATATAGGTAAATACCAACGCACATATTACAAATAAATATAAAAATTTTATCAATAATTTGTTTAAACAAAATATATAAATTAAATATGAAAGTATTATAAATTTTAAATTATTTTTTATAGAACAAACATGAAAATATATACCAAGATGATTTATAATTTATAACAATCACTAAGTAGACAAACTGTGGGATGTTGAAATATTAAAAAAAAGTTCTCAAAAAGATAAAAACCATAGGTAGTATAGAATGTTACAAGTACATTAAAAATATTGGAGTTAAACTATTGTGTTTTTCAAACTTGTTTTCAACAAAATCATAGGTATTGCTATTTTTATAAACAAAATAGGTATATTTATAATATACCTATTTAATAATATGTATGAGGTAAAACTCTTAAAAATCTTAGAAAGTAACAATACTACTAATGTCACATATAAAATGAAACTATTTACCTCAGAAATCACAATTATCTATTATTATTTATGAATTGTCTAGGTACCTATATTAATCGAAATTATCATAATGTTGACAATATATTTTAACTTTTAACATTTTACTTTCAGGTAACCTACTTTTTTTAAAATAACATCCTTGTTCTTTTATGATTAAAAATTAAATAAATAAGTATTTCAATATCAGCATATTTGTATAATCTCGCTTGTTATAAAAAAGTAATAGATATGTATCTATTGACATTCAAAAACATTTATAAGTACCTATAACTAAAAGAAATAACAATAAAAACGATAGATTTTAATAAATTATATCTATTAAGTCTAAATATAGTATACACACACACACAATATGTATTATAAAAAATTAATATCAGTATGAAATATAAGTATAAGTACTAATCAATTTTAATTTTGGATAATTGTAAATAATTCAAGTTATCATTATATATATATATAATTACTTTTAGATTAATACCTACTAATTAGATGTACATAATTCAGTTTACAGTAATTTATGCTTAAATAATATAAACATTAACATTGAGATTAGCTAAAAACAATTTACTATTCATAAAATTATAATTTTTCGGTAAAAACTGTTTTTGTATAATAATTAGGCGACAATATGTTTAAATAAATATTAAATAAGTACTTAGTAACATCATGCCAATTATGAAAATTAACGAAATATATTGTTTTTATTTGTATATTATATTTGAAATAATTTTCAATTGTATTTTTTGTTAGTAAATTGATGAATATTAAAATACAGATAAGATACAGATTATTATTATAGTTAATTGTATTGGTCTATAATAAAGAATATGTTGAAAACATAATTATGATATAACGATTATTTGTGATCGCTTTAATTTCAGAAATTTATTAGTTATATAATAACTAAGTTATATAGGAATAATTAAAGTAGACAACAATAAAAATATGATAACAAATTATTTCAATGATATAGACACATAAACCAATAACTGAATATATACAAAAACTACATTTTGTTAGCTTTTTCGAATCCAAGTAGATATTTCCGTTATTATTATTCAAGTATGAAATATAAAACATTTAATTTAAAAAAATATAGGGTTCGCTTCCTTGTAATTGTTAGCTTACTACATAAGTTGTAAACTAAGACTCATTAGGTATTGAGTAGGGAAAAATTTGTGACAGACCTATTAAATAAATTTTTCCTCTTCCAAAATAAATGTCATTAAATGTTTTATACCTACGTTGAATTCAATATTTATTTAAATAAAACGGATTATTTTTAGAAAATAATTGATAATTTCATTATTTTAAATGTTTAAAATAAATAATATAGAATGAAAACTGAATGTATCATAAGATATACAGCATTTTGGATAAGGGAAATATTGGAAAAGTTTTTGGCGTTTACCAATGGTCAAAATCACAATTCAAGTAATAACTATTACGATTAAAAATTACTTATACAGGTCGCTAAAAGATAGTGTGTTTAATGTGTTAAATGACATAATGACTATAGATATACAGTTGGGCCCTTATTGTAGACAATTAGGTAGGTATCCACGAACATGCAGAGAAACAAAATAGCGTATTTACTCACCTCCGATTGGAAAGGACAAGGACGATCCAATCCAGGTTGAAATCAAACCGAACCACCATAATAATGACCGGATAGGGGCAACGGTACGACCCATTTTTCAATACTGATAAGCGACGTTCTGGGCCTTGGCCATTTCTTCAATCGGCGTTTTTATCGTTGTGACGTTCGACAGCGACACGTCGATCGGTCGCGTAAAAGTCATCGGCTTGTAGGACGGCCGGTAAATGAAATCACGGCGATTGCGAATCTGTTTCTCAGAGACGGGCATACACGCGTCTCGTTCGACAAAACGATTAACAAACTATACACGAATTTCGTTCGGATCGAACGAAATCTGTTTACATATCGGTATTTTTCTGTTTTCGGCGGGCGAAAACGTACGCGCCACAAACGTATATACACATATACAAGACACAAAACACACACACGTACACACGCGCGGGTGCGCGCGCTCGATAACGGACCGCTGGCACGTATATAAGTATATAGGGTACTCTAGTAACACTTACCGCAGACGCTACGAATTTAACCGATTCGAAATATGGAAGTTTTTTATAAAATAACAGTGAACGGATTACGAAAGTTCGACACAATTTATTGTCGACTACTGGCGGTCTACCGGAAATGCAAGACGTTTTCCTCCCGTACGGTCAGAATCGCGAAACGCAAACATGACTCACACTGACGTGCGATTGCGACTACTGCGAACCGCGCAATGGACCGACTATGGCCGAGGGGTGATAGGGGAAAGGTGTGACTTTCGGTGGGCATGGCAGTGTAACGGTGACGAACGGTTTAATAATGGTGGGGAGAGTGTGATCCACGACTTTGTATGCGTGCCAGACGATGTACAATTATAGACGATAATGACGAAACCATATGATAACATCAATAGTTGTTACCGCGGTCTTACTGATGATAACTGTTTCGTACACCCGATAACGCTTATTAATGGGTATTTCAAAAAAGCGATGAACAATTATGCTTTCGGTCCTCGCCAACAAACTTGCTACCTTCAATGAAACGTCCCAATACAGAAGTCGTCATGTTTGTGCTTCAAATATCACGTTAGTTCTTCGACCGTTAAGGTCGAATGGCCTTAATAATAATAATCGTCACTATAAAAGCGTACTAGACGCAAATAATTTTTTCGACGTTTCTTGAATTTAATCGTCGATAAAATTGAATACAACGACAACTACGACATCGTAGTAATTGAAAAAAATAATCAACGAAATTTTTTCTATTGGCACATCCACTTATTTTAATAGTTAACAGAATTTAAGAATTGCTGACGTAAAATTAAGAAATTCGCAAATATATCGAGAAAAATAGGAAACAAACATTGATACTAAGTTTTTTTATCATTCATAATATATTTACTAATTGTTTTATTAATATAAATATAAATATTTCTGTAAAACAGTTTTATATAATTTAATATTAAAATGTATATACTAATATTCTCTAAAATCTCTTAACAATGAAGTATCTCTTTACATTATCATTTCATCTCTTTACATTATTTCGAGACTTCATTATTTGCCTAACTTTCCTAGAATATCTATATTCCGTAATTCCTGCATATATGAGAAATACTATATTATAAAAAAGTTAATAGTATTACAATGTTGTACAAAATACTTTTCAATAATATTTCAAAATATTCTTCACAATAAGAAATAATCAAATTAGTGTTAATAACAAAAATTAGAAGTTTACCAGACCAATAGTTGACATTAGTTTTCTGTATGTAATTTGCATTCGTGTTAGATAAGAAAACATTCGATTAATTGGCAAATTATTTTATAAGTCATTGTAAATTGTATATTATATTTCAATATACGATTTATAAAAAAAATTTATAATTCAATATTTGT
>JAIPRN010001041.1:0-56046 GCA_025469175.1 Geopemphigus sp. TES_GeoC_2020
GTTCCGGTCGTTATATCATATATATATATATACACAATAACGTAATATACTCGCGGTGTACCGACGGTGCCTACGTATAACGACATCGAATCTCGTACATTGGGACGTTTTCTTCACCGACTCCGCGCTTCCGTCGCTTTGTAAACACGAGCGACGAACGCGTCGACGCTAACGATTTATACGGAACATTCGCCGTAGGTTTATTTCGATTAGTCGGATAGCGGCGAGCTGTTTATGTCACCGATGTTACCGTCGTATTCACAGTTTTATGTACGATTTCAATTCGCGTTAACGCGTAATCGTTTTCGGAGTATACTCTTTCCGCGCGCGCCACACTCGTGCGTTTACTCTGACGAATTTGTCGGCAAATCACTGGAAACGTCGCTAACAACTCTCTATTGAGCCCGGTGAGTAGTAGTCAGCGTATTCGTTTCGATGTCATCAAAAGACGCAAAACGTTCTCACGCCCGTGTCCAATTTTTAAGTTCGGAAACTGTCGGAAATCACACAGTACACGATCCGGTGAATACTGCGATTGGGGGAGGGAGAGAGGGGGGAGGGCAATCGTTTATTTTTTATTAGCTGAACCGCGAAACACGCGAGACACGAAGCATTTTCGTATTAAAAAAAAACCGACGATTTTCTTTTTTCGACATTTCCCGACGAATCGATTCTATCGATCTATTCTATCTTCTATCGAAAATCCGAAATTAACCGTTTACCTATTTTGTACAAATTTTCGAACTATTAATCCGCCGTCGCCGAAAAACTTAACCAAGGCCTTTACAACTGTGATTCGTCAACGGCTGATTTGTTCGACTTCGGTGACATTTCTGTGAAACCAGGTGACTCTTAACCGGGACGCCGCTAATTTCAATTAGGGGATGTCATGAAATTACCGAACGCGTTCAATATTTACGTATATTTTTTAAATTGTAAAAATTGCTTACGGCAGTATTATAAATTAATCGCGTACGTCGTACAATATTTGTCGTTCGAACTATTTTCATTTTGATATTGGTTTCCTATATCGTCAAACGTATAAGTACGAAGTGAAAATTGTAGGGCGCCCGGGGATTTTTATGAATCACCCAAGAGCGCTGCGAATGAAAATTATAGAGAATCACCGGTGCAACGCAAGTTTCAACTCTTGTAATCATTTTCCGTGTAAAATTATCGACGATAGATTTTCTATTTTAAATTTGAAGATTTTCGGTCGAAATACGCTGAAGAAATTGTACTCAGAGACGGAGCATTTCAAAATCATCTCGAAAAATTGCTTTATACCGACGCTTGTATTGTGTTAGCTACATACTGAACGCGTCCGAATGCGGCGATCTGATAGTGTAAAATGTTGAAGTTTTTCGACTGTTTCGTTTTCACGATATTTCGTTCTTTGATTATAAGTGATTTTTGACCATTTTCGAAAAGTTCGAACGAATCGTAAACGGCCGTTTTTATATAAATACTACTCAAACGTTCGAGGACTTCTGCGGTAGTTTTCCTAAGTTTCGGACAAAATTTAACGTCGACGCGTTGCTCGAATCGTAACATTTTAACAAAACACGTAACGTTCGTTTTCATACAGACATGAAGCGAAACTAATGTAATTTTAACGATTAAACTTTCAAACAGTAAATTACAAATAGACTTTTAACAATCGTATATACATATTTAAGTAGAGAAACTATTTTTTTTTTTCTATAAATAAATTTCGGAAATTTTTTTTGACCCTACTACGTACAATACGCGTATTTTTATGAAACAGAGAAATTATACGATATCGTAACATTTTGTTGGATTACTGACCAACGAGTATAAATGATATCGGTACTTTGTTTTCACGTCTAAACAGAGTAGAAGAAACCTGCCTTTGTTTATACACCTTTTCGCGGACATACGTTTGCATCCGTTTGAAAGCGAAAATGTTCGATGTTTTTATTTTAATGTTTCGTTTGAAACGCATAAAAAGGGACTGCGTAATACGATCCGTAATACGTTTCGTCTTGGCTGTATCCGTGAACGCCACTGTATCGTAACTACGTATCGGATTTGTTTTCACGTTGAAAAGTAATTGGGAAGTATTCGTTGGTTAATTTTACGATTTTACATTCCGTGATTGGCACACTTCGGGTGTTTGGCAAACGCGTAGTTTCCGAAATTTCATTTTTAGATTTCCGGCGTCATTTGAAGTACTCTATTAGCGGGCTGCGGCGCGTCCATCGAACTTAACGTAAAACGGACAAGGGGAACGGTCGGTTTCCCTACTGTCGCTAGGAGCCGAACTGAACGTTCGGTTAGACCGCGCGCGTGTTCTGCGAAAATGTTACGCACCGAAGGGTTTAATCGTCGCCCGCGGTCCATTCCGGGTCGTGTCTACGAGAACGGTACGAACTGTGCGAGATCGAATAATGTTTACGGAAAGCCGACGCCGGATGGACGGGCAAACCGACCGCCGCTCGCGGTAATGACAATTTCCGAACGATACGACGACGCGTTCGTTGCGATTTGCGCGTTTCGCGTACGCACGCACACGGTACGCGATAAGTCGTATTTCCTATTCAAAATATACAGTAACGCGTTTGGCTTACGTATTTTCGTTACGAATTTACGAATCACGTCAATCAAAACCGTTTTAACCGTACGTGTTTGCAGTTCGCACACATTCCGTCCCGTACACGGCCGTAATTACGCTCCGGCGTATAAGCTTGCGCGTCTGTGTGCGCACACAAATACACACACACACACACACACACACACACACACACACACACACACACACATATATATATTTACCTGCGTACGTGTCACTATATTTGACGGACGTAGTCGTGTAATAATAAATGGGAAATCGCAGCCAATATATTATTTCCTCCGTGTGTTGGTCGATTGAACGAAGCTTCGTTATATATTATTATTATTATTATATTTATATAGGCGCGCGTCTATATGTGTGTGTGTGTGTGTGTGTGTGTGTGTGTATGTGTGTATACGGGTAGTTTGTACGAGGAAATAAAACGAGGGCGACGTCGTTATTTAATTTTCGACGCGGCGGGAAGACGAGCGCGATAAGTTTGAAGCCGAAGGGTGAAAAACGGTTTACCTACCGTGGCGGTGGCCAAAGGAAAACAATTTGCAGTTGGGCGCGGGATAAAAGGGAAAAGGGCGAGTAGCTTTTGATTTACTCGTATACGAGTGTGCGCGGATGAATCCCGTTCGTTTCGTCTGGAAACTGATTTCTCGGTAAATTATCGGCGATAACGTTTCCGTGGTTCTTCGTAAATCTGTCTCGTTTGCTCCTGTGACCGGCGCGGCAGACGCGCTCGCGCACACACGCACCACACACGTGTAAGGACCGCGAGTGCGCGCGCGCGCGCACGCGAATAACGCGGTAAATTCGCGAAACTTTTCAACAGGTATTGATCCGAGAAAAACACGCGCGCACCCGACGAGGAGTTCCTTCTCCCCGCGCGGTCGTTACGACCGCCGTGGCCGGTACGCGCAATGCCCTTCGTCGTCGTACAGTAATACACAATCCGGGAAAAAGATCGCGCGGCACATCTACGCCCCGTAGACGCCATCCGTTCGTCAAAAGTGAGATTACCAGCCGCCGCCCCTGGTGGACTCGTTCGATTGTCGTTCGTAGGGCCGTGAGTCCTAAACGAACCGAAAATGTATAACGAATCGGCGCGTCGGTCGTTCCGGTCGATAAACGAGGACAATTATGTCGAAATTTCGAGTGAAACTCGGTTCGAAATCGCGTTACGCGCGCCCGTAAATTCGTTTTACGGGGGGGGGAGGGAAACGCGATCCGAATACCCGACGGTGAACGCGGCGTCGCTATGTTACGGACGGAACGACGTTGTTCATCGACGTACGTAATTATTCCGTGGCCCGTACGCGACGCGCGACCGGTACGAATAACGTTTGATCGTCGTAAACGCGTACGTGTAGACACCCTGACGAAACGTTGACACACCTGTCGGTCGATCGGTTCGCGTGTTTGTCGACTTTCGATATCCGAAGAGCTCGCGCGGTCCAAAATTATTTATCCGGTTCGGGGCGATACGTAACGCACCGCGGAGGAGGACGCGCGAATACGTAATACGCGACGTGGACGGACGGTCGCGGCGGGTTTAGGGGGGCGAGGAGCGTTATTCGTGTGCCGGAAACACACGCGCTTTGTCCAAAATGATTATTGTCGACACTTCGTCGTATTTTCCCCCAATTCGGGTACGGTGGCTCCGTTCACCTTCCACGTTCAACCGTCGATTCCGCGCAATATTCTAAATCCAAAATCCGGACGGAATTCAATTCGAAATGGCCGTCGTTCTGTACCGCCGGTGGATGTCGAGGGCGGCGTTCAAATCGCTTAAACCGTATCGTAATCACGAATCGGGCGCAATGTCGAGACCAAGTGCGGAGCGTAACCGAAGGTGTCGATTATCGAAAGTGTTCGCGCTCGGCGTCAGAAATCTTCTGGGTACTTCGGGTACCTGTGATTATCGCAAAGTATAACGGAGTCGGAGAGGCGGAACAAAGGTTTTCGCGACACCGGCGAGAAGAATCCGTTCGGAGGATTATCACGACGGCCGACTTCATTCAACCGGGCCCGGGGGGCTGTTTATTATTCAAGCAGCCAGCGTAGTCCATCCGAAAATTGTCGTCGGTGTAAATGAGAAAACTATGCGTCGTTAAAGAGTTCAAACGAACGGGCGCGCCTTCGGCACACTATTTCGATGTATAGCGCACATGCGTTAATAATTCACCGTTTGTACGCGCCGAATTTATATGGCGTCACGAATCCTCGGCGTCGTGTAACGATCATTACGGTGGTCGGATAGCGTTGAATGTACACCCACGAATATAATAAACGACGATATAATATCGCGCCGGTCCGTTGTTTTCGTACGTTTCTGGAGTTTTCGTTCTATTCAAAATTTTTCGGTCACGATCATGCGCGCGTTTTTTTATATTTTTTGTAACGACGAACCGTGACGAACTCCGTCCGTCTATGAAGTGCCGGAAAATCTACGATATTATCGAACAATCCCGAAATTGCCGCGATTCAATTTTCGTTGTACATTTCCGTTCGGTTTCGCGCCCGAAAATCGAAAAACGATTTTAAGACCAAAACGCTAACTTGGCCCATTTGCCAGTAAATTCGACCCCGGTGGACGATTGTACAAATTATCGATATCGCTATCGTCGCCGTTATTGTTAAAACTTCGGAAATAATAGTCCGTCAAAACGGACGACGACGACGACGTAACCACAGACACGCAACGTTGTCGCGATATTTACACAAATTACGGTCGCGAACTCGTCGTCTTCCAACATTTAGTCGCTGCAAACCCGTGGTTTCTTTCTCGGAGCCGAAACGATTTCTTTCTGGGTATTAACGAGAATACAACGTAATCGGTTCTTAGTCGATGATTTATGCGCTTTGACCGTTTTAGCTTCGTCCATTGTAGGCAATTCGTACTCGTCAAATTATGGTCGCCGCGGTAACGAAAATCGTCGTTTCCTAAAAGAACGACCGTTCCGTATCGCGTTTACGACTGCACCACGGAAATTACCGCAAGAACGATTGCCGCGTGCTTCACGTACGGTTCGTATAGCGAGCAATTTTCAAAACGTTTCGTCGGTTTGGAGTTTGTCATCGGCACTGTATTAATTATTTTTGTCGTCCATTAGCGCTCCGATTAAAAGACGATTCGTTCGACTTGGTTGTCACGGAGACTGATTCGAAAATCGGAACGTATTTCGGACGTAATAAAACAAAAAGTTCTAATCGAATTTTGATTTTGACCGATTTATTGCGTTTACAAAAATCGTCCGCTTTACGCGGCACACCTTTTATAACTGTTGCAAACGTACGCGATACGAGCGTCATCGTTGTCGGCCTCGTACACGTGAATATATATATATATTTATAAATTTTTAAACAACGTCGATAACCGTTACACGTCCGTGGAGTCGAACGAACGAGAGGTGTGTGCCCGTTACATAATTGTTGTACGAGGAGACGACGTGTCCACTTAGTGTTCGGCGGAAATAACTTAATAAAGACCCCCGTGGTCTTTTTTTTGGAAAAATGGTTACACAAAATGGCGAACAACCCGAGAGTGGGAGTGAATGATTGGTAGTGGTGACGGTACGTGCGTATCATTTAACGACGTGCGTATAGCTACGGGCGACGACCAAATCGGTGTAAACGAACGGTGACGCGTAATAAACGTGTATATATATATATATAGGTATACACGCGTGAACGGGTATTATATATACTCCGCCCAGAAAATTGTCTCCGGCCGATTATAACGGACGGTAACCGCGGTAACAGTGTTCTCCTAACCGACGCCGGGAGTATTGGCGCGCAGGGAACGAGATAGGTCGTTACACCTTGTAGACGTAACCGCCGCGGGGGGGCCGGCGGAGTGCCGGAAAATATATACGCGTGGCGCGACTAAAATGGATCCAACCGGCCCGAAACACTAAAGGGACGGGCGCATCGTCGTTTCAAACATACGCGCGTACTTTTTACGTTTGCGTTTCAACTCGTTGACATCTACCAAAATTCTAAAGTCAAAACGAATTCGAATAACGTTTTCTCGATTAGTTCGCCTACCGCGGTATTAGGAGAGGCGTCGAATAACTCGAGTCGACGTCAAACACGATACGAGAATCTCGACGCGCGACTAAATATTTGCGTTCGACATAATGGTTCGTTTTACCCAACGAAATCTTTCAACATTAACGAACATACAACAACGAATACGATTTCGATACCCCAAATTAGATTCGCGTCGTACGAGAGATAACGTTATTGAAAAACCTATACCTTGGAGATCGCGAAATTCCGAGATTCGGCAAAAATCTCGAATACCGACGACTTACCAACAAGTATTCTTCCGGTACCATTTTCGCCGCTCCTCTTTACGTATCCAACGAGACGCTCCATCAAGACACGAGCGTCCGCCGTGCCGTGCGCGTAGTAGCCAAACTCCGTTACAGAAGGTTTCGTCTCTAAGCTAATTCTAGTCCTCTTATGACTAGCCAGTCTGCCAGCCGGCAGCATTTACCGTGTCGAGGGGGCGGGAAATTGTATACGTTTCGCGAAGACCGGCAAAAGTACGCGATTTTCGTTTTGTTTTTTTTTTTAAACGGTTAGGTGAATATTTATTTTGTAATCGTATCGAAATACGTAATAAGTTTACGTCCGTTACCCTCTCGATCGATACATTTTTCAAACGGGCGCACGAACGTTACGTCGAAATAAAATACGATCCGGGCACCGGTCGCAATGGCCCGACAATCCGTTCGTCCGTTATTTTTCAGCGACGGTCATCGGTCGGATGTCTCCGGCTCGTCGACCCACTTAGAAATACGTTCACCGTTCGCGCGTGATTGTCGTGATTGCTCGAACGGTGAACGTGGTCCTTGAATATGCCACGCGCGAAGATCCTACGTAGCGGACGGACGACGTTTCGGGGATATGGCGCGTCGGTGTGTACAAGGCGCGCTGATTGTTCCGTGTTCCGTCCTAACAACGGCGGGACGATCCGTACGGCCGATACGTAACTCGAAAATCAACGTCGATCATTATTTATTATCTGCACGTACCTAACATGGGTATATTTTTTTTGCTTCGCACGAGTTATATTATATGAGATTCGACGAAACACCAAAAACTAATTCGTACGTTTTCGCGCGAACGTAGAAATCACGTAACTAAATTACGTACGTGAATTCGATTAGTACGAATTCGTTACGAAAAATCTGATGCCTATTAATCAGCGACGCAACTATCGGGAACGCTTATGGGGGGGAGGGGAGTTCTTGGTTCGTCCAAGCTACTTCCGAAAAGAGTGCCGCGCTCGGACCTTCGCTTTATCGATTTTAAATTTCGAAAGCTTACGCGCGAGAATCAATCGTTTTTTAACGTTTTTTCTGTCGTAAAGAACAATAGTCCGTAATTGAGTTAATTGTTTTTTTCGTACTATAGAAAAAATTAACTACGTTAAACATTCCCAAGGTAGTTTTGTTAATTTAGGTATTTGGCAACGCTGTTAAGTAACCTTGATGGTTAAAAACGCGACAAATCGATTACTTTAACATGGATCGGTAAAATACTTTTTCACGCTTCCAAAATTAGTATCGCATTTATTTTACCAATAAGCGAGTAACAATCGCGTAACCCGTAAAAGAATTGTTTTTGTTTTACAAGTTTTTACAGGTTTTGTTCTTTTTCGACTGTGTTACGCGAGAGCAGTTTATAACCATTCGTATTTAAAGTGTCGTTACATAGTTATAGTTTTTACGTATTAAACGAATATTCGTTTTAATCAAAAACAAAATAAAACAACTAACGAGCCCCGGGCGCTGTGAATATCGGCTTAAGTACATTTTCTTAGCGAGAGATTCGCAGTTTGATTACAATTATTACGAATTTTAAGAACAACGGTAAATCGTCGTACGCGAAAAACGATTCGAAACGACGTTAGAATTAATTTACGATTAACGAATACGATAAATATTTTACGTTTATAATATCTTTAGGTCGAATTACGTTTTAGGCTCAAAACGATGTACGAAGATTGCCCGTACCTAAAACGTACATGTTGAAAATTCGATAGGTCGGTTTTCGATGTTTTTGATTGTTACGAATTAAGTTCAAAAAAAAAAAAAAACGTACAAGGCAAATGGACAAACGTATCGAATAAAGTATCTACTAGATAGCATTTGCACGTAACGAGTGTCCAATTCCGAGCACTGTTTTCACACGAAAAACTATTTAAACACGAACGAAAAAACAATTATAATAACGAAATTACCCGAAAACGATAAAATAAGAACGCGTCATCGTCGAACAATAACATTCTTCGTTTCGCTGGAAATTAAAAGATATAATAACGTTATTACGTCGACCTCGGGGTACACTCCACCCGAAGGTTTTTCTAATTATTATTATAGCGCATTCTCCGACCTAGTCGTTTCGACGTGACAATCCACACCGAGTGTTCCTTCTGTCAAAGACGTCTCCGTACTTTGGTCTTCTTACAACATAAAGTTGGTATTGTTGACGGTGTCCGTTTTATAAATATAACAATCGTGTTCGAGCGTATTTTCGTAGTAAGAAGTAAAAGCGGTCAGACGCGAGTCATATACATCATATATATATGTATATTGTATTGCGTACACGTATTTTTGTATTTAATGGGTCGCCGCAATCCTTTTGGGATTCGACACTCTATCCCTTCGGAAACGAAAACACGTTTCGCAACATAATCCTCTCAGGGACATTGGCGAATTTCCGACACCAGATGGCGGTGCTCCTTAAGAGCTTTCACTTCTCTCCCCACCACCACTCTCACACACTCGCCGCACCCCAATACAAACACTTTCCTCAATACACACACACACACATTTACACTCACTCACACGCGCTCGCACGCGCACGCATCCCTTCTCTTTCGCGCGTCGTCCTTATAATCTCTGCGCAAACACCGCCGACCGATTATAATACTCGCCCTAATGTACACATCCCGTCCGCCGGCCCATCAACCGGCTTCGTCTCTACGCGCTCATATATACGTACACCGTCCCTTAGCTTTCACCGACCACCGCGGCGACGTAGCGTTCGCTGTATTATTGTTTTTAACTTTTATTATTTTTTTTTCGTTCCTGCAACCCCAATCGGATGAGACCCGACACGCCGCGCACTGTACGCGCTCGGCAGACTTATCCGATAAATAAGTGCACGCAATAACAACAACAACAACAATAATAATAATAATAATAATAATACTAATACTAATACTAATACTAATAATAATAATAATAATAATAATAATAATAATAATAGCGACGCTTGGCGAGACGAGAATACGGTGAAAAATATCGCGGCGGCGGCAACGACCTCGAGAAAATACGGACATTTTTCTTTTGAAAAATTACGCGCGCCCCGTACAGATTATATTTAATGTCGTTTTCTTAATACGCCTGGCCGTATAGCACGTATATTACGATAAATGTGTGGGCGTGTGTTTGTATATTGTCAAAACGATAACGACGAGTTTCCTCGCCTGTTTGTTTCGTGATCGACTTAAGGCGTCGTATGATTTCGTTGGCGAAAAATTTATCACGAGGGTGTGTACCGCCAACAAATCAATCCTAATGCCGTCTAACTACAATCGACATAATTTTAGCCGAGTTAAAAGAACGCCGTCGAACCAACGAGAGTCGATCAAACGATGGCGGAAGAATATCTCCTATC
This sequence comes from Geopemphigus sp. TES_GeoC_2020, assembly GCA_025469175.1. NCBI lineage: Eukaryota > Metazoa > Arthropoda > Insecta > Hemiptera > Aphididae > Geopemphigus > Geopemphigus sp. TES_GeoC_2020. Next base: position 10,280 of record JAIPRN010001041.1, read on the forward strand.
GTATATGGTTTTTTTTTTCGATAAAAAAAAAAGCGTAAGCAACGAATTTTTCTTCGCAAACGGATAAAACTATTCGCATTATTCCCCCGGAAAAAAGCCAATCATTTCTCGTTGGTTTCGTCAAATTCGTGGTTTAACACACTCACACACACACGCGCCGGGTATATTTTAAACCGCGACTATCTCGTTTTTCGCGTAATCGTACGACGCGATATTCTATTTTTTAGCTTAGATATTCAACGCGTAAACTGATCTTACGTACGACCCTAAATTACGTTCCGAACGATCAAATTAGCCTCGATCAACCCTCCACCCTCGGACAACATCATTTGACCACGCCACCGGTACACGTCAAAATCGTACGTTGTGTATTTAATCAATTTGTCGACGCATTCACACACACACACACACACGCACGCGTGTATACACGAAATTGTAATTCACGTTATTATATAAGTTCGAAAGTGAAATAAAACGATTATTTTTAATCTCGCGAGCGTGTATCTATATTAAGTCGTCGATAAACAGAAGCGTAATATACCAACACGTGTATATATATATATATACATATGATTCACGCGCACTACGTAGTTGAGTATGTACAGTGTATAGGTACCGTATACACTCTACACAGTAGTAATAATATTGTGTTGGTTAGAGAATAAGTACGCCGACCGGCGGCAGCGGTGGTTGCCGTAAAGCGGTAAACGGACGAAATTACGGAGGTCGGGTCAGTCGAAAGGGTTAGGTGTGGTAGAGAGTGGCGGCGACGACCGTGAGGCTGGGGGGTGGAGGAGGGGACTCGGACGATTATGACGTTGTTGGTAACGAAAAGAGCTACCGGATAATTAGGGGTTATCGAGGAGGCCAGATCGTGACTGCGCGCCGAGCTCTCCGGGATCGTTTGCGTCGATGACGGTTGGAGAGGTGGGGAGGTAATCTTATACACCGGCATCGTCGTTGCCGTCGTCGTCGTCGTCGTCGTCGTCGTCGTCGTCGTCGCCGTCGTCGTCGTATACGATGTGGTCGCCACGCTCGCGGTTACTACCTACGGCTACCTCCGAATATAATAATATTATATGGTAGCCGCGATTCGACAACTCATCATCTAACGATTCATTATATTTACGCTCTCGTGAACCTCATTACGTATTGTTATCAACGCACGCACAAGTGTATATGTTATACATATACGCGTTCGTCCAACCCCTTTTGTGGGTATTACAATCAAATTCGGCCTTTTGTATCGAATTAAACAATTTATAAGTTGTCCGCGCGCGCGCGCGCGTGTGTGTGTGTATGTATGTATATATTTGTTCGGTATAATCATTATTATCGTCACGGTCGTTATTCTATTATTAAAATAGCCCTTCACCAATGACACCATGAGAAACTGAAAAAAAAAACCAACAGGAAATGACTTAGTAAATGCCATTCTAATTGTTCCTACACATACGCGCGTCATAGTATATATATATACTTATATTGTGTAGTAGGTATTTGTCTACCCACCCTCACCTCCCCCTCTCCAACTTTTTTCCCCATCTACGTCGTACGGCTCCGTATAATACCGCGAAGTATATATATATATATACACGTCATACGACGCGCGTACAATATTACACATACACTAGTTGCGCGCACAGGCGCGCGGGAATTTCGACGACTATTGTTCTTCCGCCGAAGTTTCGTTTTTACCGACTTCTCGTCACGTCGGGTTCCCCTTGTTCGCGCCCACCGTCCAAACAAAACCGTCCGAAACGGCCAACCGGTCATATTTGGACCGTACGGGGTTACCGTTATCGTACGAGTCAGACGGGCGAAAATTTCGTTTTCGTGTTCGAACCGCTTCGGTCCGTCATCCGGCGGGACGTCGTTTCGTTCCGGTTTTCGTCCGGGCGCGTCTCGATTTCGGTCGAATCGGTCGGGCTTGCTAACGAAAGCGAACGAATTACGTGTAACGGCGACCAGAAATCGTCGGTTCCGCGCAAGTGCACGGCGAGACCGAAATATTTACCGAACGCGAGTATTTAGCCGACACGGTCGAAACTAATTTCAAACGTCGTCGTTTGCCGTTTTACAAAAATGATTTGGAGGACGAAAAAAATAACGTCGTCGGAACGAGTGCGTAGCTGCTAACGACCAACGACATTAAACGTTACTTAAATAAGCGATAATAAAGGAGACGTGATTTGCCGAATACTCCTTAAGTATCCTAGGATTAATATTGATGTACGGGAGAAAATTTCGTAAATGTACAGAGTCGTAGATTATAGCGAAAGAGATATATTTAGGTGAAAGTGTACGTAAAATACGAGGAAAAAAAAACTCGTAATTGTTAATAGTATTATTTAGAACGTAAAAACTGATACGCTTATGGGATTGATGTTTATTACGCGTCGTGATTATTTTCGATCCGACTGTTATTATTAAATCGAAATCAAGTAGACTATCGAACGCGAAATAAAAAAAAAAAACCGGTTCCGAACTATTATTGTTATATTTAGTTTTTGAACTTGAACTCCGGACTTTACGTCCGTTATTATTTTTCAAACGTCGATAAACAACGATCGATTACTTAACGACGCGCCTCCTATAATATAAATATGTATTTGTGTTATTTTACGTACGCGAGATATTTCTGTACGAAATAAATTCGTCATTTTTTCGATCTTTCACGGATCGTCGTCCTCGTCGACTTTTTCGTCCTCAAATGTTATATATATATACACTGTCCGATAGTTTTATGAAATATATATATATAACGGCGAACGTTTTAATAATCGACCATCGCGCGTTTCCGGTATTTACAAACAAACAAACCGTTTCAAATAGTGTTGATCTACGTTTGAAACCGGTTTAGGAAAATCCGAACGGATCGCGCTATTCGTTATTTTACGGGTTTTCTCTTCCGATTGTGGCCGACAACCGACCTTAGGTGTACGCCGAACATAGGCGATTCGTATTCCTAGTACGTTTGGTCTTTTCGTTAAAACGCTACTATCGGACGGCAATTATTCGAAAATACCTAAACGCGGTAAAAACGTTTACGAAACGTACTCTATATTGCGGACGAGACGCAAGCGCGAAACTATCGACGTTATTATTAATATCGCGAAAAACCGTTCGAACCGGCGCGCGATCCGTTGTCGCGAAGAACCTGCGCGCTCCGGTGTACGACCGCCCGTATCTGTGACGGCCGTTTGACGGTTCGACGGAACACCGATTATAAGGGAGGTGGCGCGTTCGTATGTCACGGACCGTGTCCACGTGACGCCGAAACCCGTTGGGATATACGAAAGGATCAGTAATATAATAATAGGCAAAGGCAAACCGACGTACCGGGCCGTCGACAACTAAACGGACGGCGAAAAAATTAAAATTTTTTACGCGCGCGGACGTGTATTTAATTTCGGGCGTTCACTGCCCGATGGGTGGGTGTAGGAGAACGGGGATACTTTAATACGGGTTTTCAAATATCCGCGACGGGCAAACGTACCAGGGGACGAAGCGGTGGGCAATTACGAACGTGTATATCGAAACGGGCGATGTCGCGGATCGTTTGTCGCGTGCGGTGACGAGTGATTTGGGTGCCGGGGATACGGTGGTAGTGACAAAGTCCACCGCGGTATATTCGCCGACGGTGTTGTTCCGAGAAGGTGGTGGGGAATATTATTTACATAATATAAAGGGCCGATGGCCACGGTGTGTGTGTGTGTGTGTGTGTTTACGCGCGGCATTAGAGGGTTTCGAACTCGTTTTGAAAAGACGCCGAAACGATTAGGTTGGAAACAACGTTCGAGTGGTGGTGGTGGCGGCGGCGGCGTGTACCGGCGCGGTAACGGAGCGCTCGCCGTTTTTGTTTTCGTTCGCGAAACAACGGCGGCGATAACGAACGTTGTGAAAACAGCGCGCGGTACGGTTTCGGGTATCGTCGTTCTTTTATACAAGCGTCCCGTGCCGCGGTCACGCCGCCGTACCGCGGGCGCACGGGGTGGTTAGTTGCAACAATAACAACGGCGGACAAATAGAACTGGCCGCGGCAAAACGAAAACATCATCGGCCGCCCGCTAATTATGGACACGTTGGCCGGCAAACACGTCCGTTTATTATCGTCCCGGTAACGTACGGTACGATTGTTTATTTTGTCTACACGGGCCCGTAGTAAATACGGTATTCGCGGGGCCCGCGGTATTATTACGCACACCGCATCTGGCACCCACTCGAAAGGGTTGCGCGTGCGCGCAGCGCGGTGACGGGGGAAAGCTATATTATTAGCGAGACACACGCGCGGGCGCAAGCTGTCAAAATACGCTTGGAATACACGTCGACCGTTTGTCGCGTTCGATATTAACCGTCGCCAATTTTCCTACGACGTATTGTGTCCGCGGTGTTCTCGTCGCCGTACGTATCGAACACGCGTGTCGTCCGGCCGCGTTGTACGTCACGCGCGATCCTCGTAATACTCGCCGTCTATGTACGCGGCGCGCGCACGCACGCACGCACGAACCTCCACGAAAAACTGAACCGGGCGCTGTTCCGTTCGCCGTGCCCGGATCTGAAGTTCTCTCGTTGTGTCGTGTGCGGGAATTTGGCGATGACGGGTAACGAGGATTCGGCCGAATTCAACGCGTATCCCGAGGCGAGAACGATAAGTCTACCGGCGGGCTGTCGTGTTGCTAAAAACCGTCGACTTTTCGGGCGCGAAACGATTCGGCGCGACGCGCACCGTCGAAACGCAAACATAATTCGCCACGGTAACGTCGATGTCGATCGCCGCACGGGCTAATAGGTTTCTTTTCGAACGACATCGCGTAATTATTGTGCGCAATAATAGCGAAACGTCGGGAACGATTACGCACGAACGGGGAACGTCGGTAAAAATAAATCCGATCGTTCTCCGGTTTTCCGCTAAAAAAAAACGTACGAATTATTCGTATAAAACGGTCGGGTACGTATAAACAAATTATCGAATTCCCGTGACCGGAAAAAAAAAAACGATACGAATACGACGCGCAATAGTAGGCGGGAGAGCGTGTGAGGTTATCAGTAATCTAAAACGGAATAAAAATAGGAACCTCCGGTTTGAACTACGACGAATTTATAGTCTCCGATCGATAAAAAAAAAAACGTTATCTCCGAGTCTGTTTAGCAACTGGACAGCGTGTCACCGATATTCCCGTCCGTAGTCCAACGACGGTCCGCCGAATGTGTTTACTCGGTTCCCGTCAATCGGATAACGCGATTACGCGGTTACGTACCGACCGAAATTAATAACGATTCACTAATAACGCGACTGAGAAAATTAAAAGGCCCGGAAACGAACGTTTTGAACGTAACGATTTACACGTTTTATATACGTGACGTTGTTAACGGTAAGACGTCGGGGATGGACAATAAGCGACAATTAATACGTACGATAATGGACATTCTCTTATGTACGTTACGTCCACCCGCGTCCATCCGGCCACACTGGTAGCGCGTGAGACGTTTTAATAGGTCAATTATTGCGAGGGGACCCGTTTTCCCAAACCGAATTTCGTCAATCACGAGCTTTTATTATTATTATTATTGTTATTACGCTTTTCGTTTTGTTGTCCAATAAATGCTCGTCTCTCCCGCATCGGAAGTTAATACTTTTTGTTGGGTATCGGGTTTCCCCGCAAATGTACGCCCGATCGAATTATCTTCATAAAAACGTTTATGCTCATCCGATTCCATTGTCGGTTTGGACGTTAAATAAAAAAAAAGGCACCCTCGCGCGCACGCAGTTCTAGTCCCGTACAATGATTTCAAAAACCCTCAACAAGTCGACCGCCGACAGGCATCTATTAGCCCCGTGTAATTAGAGCTTCGTTATTGACGTCCTATATGAAAATATCGAATTTGTCTTTTTTTTCTTTTTACTATCGCCTACGTAGGTATTATAATGTACGCGCGACGTTTTCAAGCGGAAATACCCGTTACAGTATATATATATATAAATATAGCGACGAATGGACGGGTGTAACGTATACTTTTTCTAACGACCAATATTCTTTTTTATTCTATTCCAAAATTTCCGTTCAAATTGACGACATTTATAATATATATATATACATATACACTACTGTGTTCAAAAAAATTAGGCGAATTTTTCGTTTAAACTTCACGGGCGCTATGGACTCGTAAAAAAAATGTTTCGTGGTTTAATAGTACTGTCTTCGATATTTACGCGGAGTTTCGTCCCGACGTATTCAATTGCGGCCGTGCTACGCGTTTTAACGTAGAAAAGCGAGTTTTTTTTTTTTTTATTTTCAATTCGCGTTAAATGTTTTGTTCGCGAAACGAATATATCGCCGAGCAAAACGTTCGGGACGTTGCGGACGAAGGCCTTTGGACGATGTGATTAGGTGACGCGAAAATGTTCGCGAACGGCGCCGTAGACTTCGTAGAAGGCCGAGAACGAGTTCGAACGCGTGCCGGACGACCACAAACATCTAACCGACGAAAGCCGACTGGTCGAGCGAAGATTCGGTGCTCGAAAATAGCCGTTTGATGGATTCTACGGCCGGCCGAAGACAATTAACACGGAATATTATATGTGCGTCGCGGCGCGGAGACCATAAACGCTACGGTCGGCTGACGTGTCGGTGGTAATCACGAACAGGTACGTAACGCAACGCGCGAATCGGACACACGACCACACGCTAAACGCAAATCGTCGTCGGCTTATGTACGGTCGCGTCTCGTACGTTCTACGAACAATCGTAGTTCGGGCTACGAAAAACGTTTTGCGTACGAAAGAATCAAACAGCGAGTCCCTCTGTATCCAATAGATTCCGATCGATACGCGCCCGTCGTTACGACCGTTGATATTGATAACGGTATTGCGCCGACTGCCGAAACGTAGCGCGCGCGCGCACAGTTGTTTTCGTACACTCGGTTGCGTTTCAAAGTTCACGGATATTGCGCAACTAACTAAACACCACAACGATTCGTCATGTGGACAACGAATAAACGAGTATTCGACGAACAGTGGGCACAGTCTCGGGCGAGTTTCGGTCGCCACGAGTACTTTCGTTTAAGTTACACCGCGCGCGTTCATAATCGACGTTTAAGCGTTTTCAGTGGTTATCGGAATCGGGACGGGTTACGAATTTTCCCCATACATACGTTGCGCGCGTATATGATCATATTTTTCTCAACATCGTTATGTTTCGTTCGATACGCGGCGAGTGGTATAGGCGCGCGCTCGAGGGAAATATTTGAAAAATTTTCGAAACCCTATTAGGCGTTTACGTATTTTTATACGAACGTATTATTATAACACGCGACGGGTATCGGATTCGCGGGGTTAATCTTTTTTATAATTCGTCCGTACTGTTAATTTTTTTTTTTTTGCGAACATCTGGCTAGTTTAGATTTCATACACACACACGCGCGCGCGTGAATTGTTATATGGTAAATTCACAAGGGCGCGGATTTAATATATCGTAAATATATATTTATTATCGTGTGGCTCTTAGGTACGTATAAAACAGCGATTCGTGTTGAAACGCGCGACATTTCCGGAGACTAACCGTCTAACGAATATTATTTTATAATCGCTATCGTATAATGCCACCCCAATAATATCGGCGTCGGCGGATTTATATATAAATAATACGTCGAACGCTATCGGCGCTATATAATAATAAAATAAATACCGTACGCGTTTACACACTAACTTACGGGCCGTGTATTTATATATATACGTATATGGCGGTATTATTCCGTCGTCGGAAAAAAAATATAGCGTCAGCTCAAAACCCGGGGTCTTATCCTCTTATCGCCGTTCCGAGAATAATATATATATATATATATACTCGGGTATATTAACCCGTGTGTAGCGTGGCAGCTAGCGGGTAGTATTCCTTTAGGGACGGTCACGTACCCTTTAGACGTGTTCATTGTCAAAACATCGGTGCTCCCGAAATTCCACCAGAACCGCCGCGTATATAATTCCCCGGACCGTAGCCATTATAAACGTGCGCTAGTAGTAGTAGTAGTAGTAGTAGTAGTAGTAGTAGTAGTAGTAGTAGGGTATATTTCCGCGCGTTATTTTTAATCTTTCCTTCACTCCCCCGCCACTCCTTCCGTGTCGCGAAATACTGTCAGATTTTGTCACGATCGATATCCGACGGACTTCGTGTTATTATATTATCCCAAATATATATAACGCGTATGTGTGTGCGCGCGCGGTTGCGGTCAACCCATTCACTCACGAGTTCGCCTTCCGCTCGAGTAATATTCTATGTACAATATCGTCGCTGAACACACGCGACCGGATGGACGTGTTAACATTGTGCCGCGCGAATGCGAGAAAACGGCGTAGTGTAATACGGGACGTCGACTCGGAAGCACGTCTTTGCGCACAGGGTGGTCGGTCGGTCATCGTCGTCGTCGTCGATTCGTAAAAAAAATATCTTCCGTACACGTTGTCCGCCGATCGTATTAACGAACCACCGACGGCCATAAATACCGCCCCCCCCCCGTTTACGACGTTGTTCGTACGAACGAAAACGATCGTCGTATAACGCTCGAATAACGCCGAACGAATTCAGAGCCACCTCGCGGACCTCCTTGCCGCCCTCGCGCATTCGTCTATTGACCTTCTACGGGTCCGTGGACTACTTGGTTAAGAAACCCCCCCCCCGTTCTCTTTCACTATATATACGTTAACTATACATATATAGTTTCGACGCGCGCTATAGATGTATTCGTATTTTGGGTACGAGTGGCCGGTACGTGCCCGAACCCGGCGAAACATTAAAATTGGTCGAAAATGTTATTATATCGCTAAGACCGACGTAAGCGCTTTCCGCAATGCCCATAGAAAAACGTCGCGCGAATTGCGACTACGCCGTCGTACAACGTTCGTCGTAATAATAATCGATAACGAAAATAATAATACGATTACCGTTCCGCCGTTTTCGTTTAACACACGGTAGTCAAACAAGATTTTCGATTCGTACTTAATTCGTAGCGTTTAATTTTCGAACGCGACGGACCGCGACTAGATTTCGATGTAATGTGAAGCGAACGACTTTCGAGGTTCCCGGATCATTTTTTCCGAATACGAAAAAACGACGAAATCGGAATTTCGTCGCAACGTTCGAAACAGTTTCGATGGGTGGGGGTTGGGGGGAGGAGAGGAATATCGAGAAAAACGATTTTCGCGTAACGTAAACGCGGTATTATTTGGAAAGCTCTACATTCCGCTACGAATCTCGTCGATGTAACGTACGTAATGTTGATATGTAGGGACGGTAAAAACTTGATGACCAGACGAAAGGATCACTAATGCGGCTCTGTAATCGCGTGTATAAAATATTCTCGCGCATAATATTGTACGAGAAACATTTTGACCGGTTGTATGGGACGGAGCGGTGAATGTTTGTGGCCCCGAACGGAAACTAATACGTTCGACGGCAAAATCGAAGTTACCGGAACACTTAGACACGGTGGGAGCGAATAAAAATTTCGAACTCGAACGGCGGGTGCAGGTGACGGTGTGGGTTATTGGGCTCTTTCGACCGGTACTGTTTATTGTGTATTAAAAAGGTTACGACCGGACGAATAATAGCCGTCGAACGAGTTAATTCGATATCTCCGATCGGGGAGGGGGGGGGTTAAGAACTTAGATGGCCAGAACACGTTTAGCAATTTTTCGTCGTAGAATTTGTTTTAGTATTCGTTTTAGGAACGATTAACTAAAACTAATAATATATACCTACGTACGTTTTTCGTCGAATATTAATGTTTGGAAATAAAAAATGATTTTCCGCGCTGTCTACCGAAGCAAGTAGATAAAAAATGTAACGGTGCGTGTATGTGTGTGTTTTTATAACTGCGCCAGAAGCAAATGCCATAGGTTAAGACAGTAATAACAAGCAGAAGTAGATGAAATTAGATAATAATAATAACAATAATAATAATATAAAATACCGATACGACGAAACGATAAGCCTTATAAAATATATAACCGTATAATTTATATATATATATAAATATTGGTCGTCTCGCGGTTTAGACAGAAACCGGTAAAATAGATGAATCAATGGTGATAAAAAAAAAAAAGTTGAGTGCGTCGAAGATACGGACGACGGGATTATTCATGAACCCGCGTGAAGTGTAACGTGTAACACGAATAACAAACGGTATTAAAAGATATACATTAATTTACCGAAGAAAATATAATATTCGTTCGTTGTAGACGCACGAAAATGGTCCGTATATTACGTACGTATTCGAATCCTTTTAAATACTACGTACCGGAAAGACGACTAGCTTACATCGCGCGTAACGATTATTATTGCGTTAAAACCGAACGGATTTAATCGTCGGAATAGATTTCGTTTTATCGGCCGAGTGATTTCGTGTAATATAACGGCGCTGGCGCGTCTTGGATCGTGAACGAAGTTGCCCGTGGACGGTTTGAAATGTCCCTGGGCCCGACAATGTCGAACAACGCGCGCTGTATGCCACGGGCGGCTACGCGGGAAATCGGTCGTCGTCGTTCGAGAAACGCCTAGGCCGTTGTCGTGCCCAAAGTCCCCAAATCGTTTTGGACGAAATAAAAAACGCGTTTATCACGTCGTGAATTTTTCCCTTCCTCCCATACATATACGCACGCACACACATACAATCCAACGCTTACGCGACTTCGGCCATCATCGAATTAAATTTTTCGTTATACGTAAAATACGATGCCATTGAGTTGTCTTCGGTCAACCGGTTCGACCGTTATCGTAAAATAATCGCGTCGCGTTCCTTCAATAACCTACGTCCGTAATACGGTTCACTGCGGTTTTTAGTTTTTGTATTCGAATCTATTTCGTTATATTTCCCGTCGGACCAACCAGAATCGCGGTTCCCATCGAATCACGTTTCGTTACGTATTCGCCGTACAAATACGCACTGTTGCGGCCCGATCGTTGTCGCATTAGCTACCGCACGGAAAGAACGGCCCACCGAAAGTCGAATAACCTTGAATCCGATCGGCCCATCGGGTTCGATACGAACTACTCTGGACGCGTGACACGGACACGTATCTGAAATGGTTTATCGTTCGCGGTCGTCAACAAACTATAATTTCGGCACCGCGAATTCGACGCACGCCCGTCCGTGTTTAAGACCCTGCACGAAACCGGGACAGTTTATTTACGATCGGGTTACGGTAAATTATAAACTCGACCCCTAGCCGTGCTCGTGGTTTTTTCTGGATCTTCGCTCAAACGGACGTCGTACCCGTCGTTCCAACACTGCGCATAACGCCCGGTCGATTTCGAGGACGTTTTTCGTAAATATCGATTTAGCCAATACTTTCGGGCGCTTTTTACGGAGAGCGATTTCCCTACACGGCGCGTAACGTACCCGGTATGTGTACGCGTTTATGAAAAACAACAAAAGCGCGGAAACGTTTGAAACGCGCACAATCGTAGTACGTTCGGGGAACATTTATGTAAACCTAGGACGATCGCACATGAAAAGAGCGAAACTGTGTTAGTTGTTGTTAATACTATTTTTGTTTCGGCAAACTGTATTCGTTTTTCGTAAGCGCGAGCTATTGGGTAAAACGAAACTCAACAGAATGTCATCCGACGATGATGTACGTGTGGCAATTTGCACGTGGTACACGTTACAACGTTTAGAAGAAAACGATGAAACAAAACGGTCGATATTTTTTCAACTATACTAAGTAATATTTGTCTATCACAAACCATTGTGTGACAAGTTTATAAAATATAAAAATATTATTTAACCCGTAATGTATAAGTACGCTAGTTTTAGTTTTCGTCTAGTTGTGACTAACGAAAAATGTGGACACTTCGGACAGTATCAGTGACGATTGATTGCGTTTAAAAGAACACAATCGTTTCGTTTTGTCTTCGTGATACGAATATGCGCACACGCCACGTAATTATCGTACGTTCCGTTTTTAGTAAAACCGTGTTTGGCCGACTAACACGGTTTGATAAAGTTTTGTTCTTTTGGACCTTATACGCGTTTACGTAGACAAAACTATACGGCGGTTTGTCGGCGAATTTTTCGCGCGTCGTGTATGTTCAATGACTCTCATCAGGGTGTGCCAAAGTATACGTATATATACGTACGTTTAGGAAACGGTAATTCGGTACTATTTCGGATCCGAAAAGAAACGTAATAAATACTATAGACCGTGCGGCGTATTAGATTGTTTTATTTTAGCTAAAACGTATTAACGCGGTTTATGGACGAACCGTAGTTCGGATAGGACGTGGATTGGTTTTTGTTTTTGGAATACCGCGCTCGTTCGCTCGGAACTTCGACTAGATTTTTTCGAAATTATCGATAGTTTTCGAGAAAATCGAATTCCGTTCGGGATCGTATTTCGAACGTTTCCACGTCCATTGGCACGTTCAAATTGTAATATATCCATTTCGCTTACGTATTCCGTTTATTTTTATTTACGATTCGACATAACGCGATTGTATTGTTTGTCCGGGTTTTTACAATGCGCGTACTCAACGTTACGTCGTATGTTCCGTTTTAGATGAAACTCTGTAAGGCCGACTAACACTCTTTGATAACATTTCGTTCATTACGTTGGTCCTTAGTTACGTACCGAACGAGTCGTACGGTAGATACCTCGTAAATTCCTACCCCGTCCGTTGTTCGACGATTATCGGTTTCAGACCTGTACGGCGTACGAATTTCAAGCCTCCAAATCGATATATTTAACGGAAATACGAATTTGTTCGGTACGAAACGTGTAACGCGGGGCCGTTCAAAATAATTGGAACCAACGCGCTTTGCCGGAAAACTCGGGTTTTCCTTTTGTTTTAACGTTACGGTATTTTTGAACGAAAAAGCGACGGCGCGATTATATTTCGACCAACAAACTATGTTGCCGAATTACGCTCGGAAAATTAATGTATTAATCCATTATTTAACGTACGTATTTTCCGCCATTTTGAGTGATAATGAAAATAAAAGGCGCGTATTACGCTTACATTCGGCGTTACGGGGGCAATTTTCGTAATTTATCACTCGTCGAAAATCCCCTCGATAACTTTCATAAAAACGATCGTTTTTCGATTTTTTTTGTTTTTTTTTATTCGAAACTTTTGACGAAGCCAATCTCGTTTAGATAAAACAATAGAAGACTACCGTTTTTATGTTCTAGTTACATAAAAAATTCGTAGATTTTATTCAAATTCACGGCGTACAAATTTCGATGTCGATATTTAGCGATCGTTTTTTTACAAATCTCGATTTTTTTAATATTTTCAATTCAATTCGATTCGGCCCCTAAAATAATTAGAAATCGGAACATACGTTCGTATTATTTTGTTTCAGTTATGATAAATCGACAATTTCGGTAATGTTAATACGATTATTATAATAATTATCATTAACGGACTCGAGAACAATAAACTACGCGTTTTAAACGTCGGGGTATAAACGATAAACAGTAAAATAATAAAATAGAAATTATTTTTTAAATTTCTATAAAAACAAAAAAAAAACCGTTCGACTATTTCGCGTTTACGTTTTTGTGTAAACGGATCACGAAGAGCTTATTTTAATATCGGCGTAAAATTTACCTGTACCCAAACTTCACTGCACAACGGCCGAATCGGAATTTTATTACCCGATCGATTCGGGACGAAATTTACGTTCGAGCCGTCCGGGCAGCGTATTAACCTATAGTACGACAGCTGTATCGTGTGATTGGTCTATTCAAATTCACCGTCGATTAAATTTTTATAGCAATTATCGCGATTCATTTTGTAATCGTTATTGTATCATATATTACACAACTCGCGATAAAATGTTTTAAATAATTTATAAAAAAATTAAATCCATATTCGTTTATTCAAATTTACCGCCGTTTAAATTGTATGAGATGAACCTATTTCGCCGGATTTTCACTTTTATTGGAAAATAATCGACCTCGAGTTGATGTACCGATTGAAGAATAGGGAGAGAGAGTCGATTTCAATTTGTTTAACATTAACAAAAAGAAGACGATTTACAATTAAAAAACAAATATACGATTGAAAAAACGAACGAGACCAATAGGCTGCTAAAACGTCGATAAATAATATTATAGATTTAATTAAACGTAAAGGTTCGTCGTTTAGTTCACGCGCGTTCTTCGACATAAAAACATTTTAGAATGTCGTTCAAAGAAAATCGCAACTGAAGGTCAACGGCGGTCATTTTTGCATACGGCTGGAGCGGTAGGTAAAGGATCCGATAAAAATGCGAAAATGACATGTTCAATATTGACTTGATCGAATGGGGGGCGGGGGGGAAGATTTCGTTTTAAAATTTGTCGCCCGACCGTTTATTGGATTTCAAACGGTGTAAAGTCGCACCGGGGCGCAAAGAGTAAAAAGAGCGATTGATTATTGTTTTACGCCGCGATGCTATTGGCTCGGTAAAACTCGAGATTTGGGTGAGATAGGCGAGTATCGAAAGCCCGGACGCTGTAATAAAGTAAATAAGCTAAATTTTCCGTTCGCGTATACTCGTCGAAAAAATGACCACTATATATATATTTATACGCGTAATAAAAGTCGGTACGTTTACGCGATCGATAGTGTATATTTAAATAAGCGTTATTTTAATAACCTCCTCCGATAACGCGAATTTGTTCGCACAACGCGTTTAACGTCCGCGAATTCGTGTTGAGCGTATCGGTTAGCGCGAATATTTTGTTTCGGGTACGAACAGGGGTAATTTTGCGGTCCTGTCGAGTTCGCGTTAACAGCTAGTAGCGACGCCGAAGAAAAATGTACCCGTACGTTTTCATTGACAACGGTTCGATAGTGCCGCGGATCGAATCGTTTACAGCGCACATCGGTGACACGATGTTTGGGAGGGATGGGTGAGGGGAGGGGAGTCGTGAATTATAATGACACAATACCGGGATGGACGTTATTGACGAGCCGCGAAATAATGCCGAACGTCGAACGAGGTTCTTCGCGTGTTTAACTATTTACCGATATCGGGCCGATCGATTTTGCGGCCGGGTCGAATGTCGAGAGCACGTCGGACGCCGCCGCGTTTCCCGTCTGCGGGTTGAGTCGAGAAATCGCCGATTGGCCACGCGCTCTGTTCCCGGTGTGTCGCGAACGCGTGGCTAAAAACGCGGGACTATTAACGGAGATAAAAAACAGAAAATTCGGACGATTTGTCCGCGGGTGAAAACCAATGAAAACCAACCTCCCCTCCTCATCATGCCATCAGAACGTGTATATAGTATCCCGTCATATAATATATATATATATATATATAGATTTACGGGCGCGCGCTTTGTGTACAAAATATATAATAACGTAACGTTCGCGTCTTTGTCGCCGTCGCCGAAACTTTCCACACATTGAACGGATTCTCTCCGCGCGATGCGTATGGGAATCGAACCACATGGGAAAAAGTAATTTCGCCGACGAATCTCTCTTTCCTTTTGTGTACGTTTCGTATAAAAACACACGCACGCACGCGCGCGCGCGAATACACACACACACAGATGCGTCTCTATCCGATTTTCCTCGCAAGTTTTGTACTCACACACACACACACACACACACACACACGTGCGCACGGGTGCGCGTGTTCACCCATCGTATACGGTACGGAGTGGTGAGGTCGACCGAAAGAAATGATTTCGTCGCGCGTACCCTTTTTTCGTAAATGTTTTTTAAGGCCGGCCATTAAACACAATTAGGTGTCACGGTCTCTCACGAGTACGCGACGACAAATCGGAAAAAACCGCACGGCGGTTGACGAACATTATATTATTTATTTATTATTTAGTGTTTTTTTTTCTATAATATATATATATACGTATGTATGTATAATACGCCCCGTTACGAAAATAAGGCTATTAAGGACCGCCGCGCCTGGTCGTCTCGTTCACGTATTATTATTATTATTATTATTAACCGCCGCGCGTATTTATTTTGTCACAACACACTCGCGTAAAAAAAAAATCGGAAAAAAAAATAATAAAAAAAATCCGAGGGAGCCGAAAAAAAAAGTATATATATAACGTTCGTTCGCCGCTTACGTATAATAGGCAAACCGTACACAAGTATACATATATACGTACACACGGTCGTACGTATAGGTGGTGGTGGTGCCGTGTGTAACCGCACACAAACTGCATCCTGGAAATGGACATTTTTAAATAGTATTTAGAGATTAGTGTTGACGGAGGGAACGAAACCCGGTGACAATGGCGGTCTCAGCATGTGGCTGACATAATAGACTACGGCGTGTATATAATGCCCGTGCGTGTGTGTGTGTGTGTGTGTACGTATAAAAGAGAGCTACAGCGTACACCAGTAAAATACTCGGGTGTGTATATATATATATATATGTATACATACGTATGCGTGTACAATATATGCGACCCTTGTCACAGGGATATGTATATTGTACACGTATATATATATATTCCGAGACAACACCTTTTAACGATTAAGCTACTGGGTATTTTAGTCGCCTCGCGGGATTAAATCTCTCCCACCCTATTTCCTCCTCCCCCTCCACACATCACCGCTATCGTCGACGCCGCTACAGCCACCGCCGTTCAATCGTCCTCCGTCCACGGGGCTTTTTACCATAAATGCCAACGCCCTTTATATATACTTATATTATTATACGCGCGACACCTTTCTTACATTATAATATATACGCCTATTCTTTCGCCAACCTTCTCTTCTCACCTCTTCTACGGATTTTTTTCCGTCAACCATCACACACACACACACCGCGTACGCATTGTTATGGCCGTGGTCAGGCGAAATGTGTTCATCCGCCACCAGCGGATCGAGTATAGGTGTTCGTGCATGACCCGTAACGAACGCGCGCGCGCGTTCGACGAAATCTGATCTGATAATAATAACATAATATAATAATAACGCGCGGCTGTCCGTCGTTTTCGGTAACAACGAGCACAAAACGGCGGCGCGCGTGTGCGCGGAGTATTTTGCGATAATGTCCGCGCTTCGTAAGCGAAATAAACGACGGTACGAATAGTACTTGGACGTCGATCGCGCTCGGCCGTCGTACGCCGTAATTGTTTTTGGCGTTCTCCACTTGATTATAATGATTACCGATTACAGGTCCGTCGTCGTAAAAGGGATAAGGGTGGACAGACTCTCACGCGAATCAGCAATCGCCGCCGCCGGTCAAGCGCGAGCCGCCACATCAAAAATCAAAACTTTGTCCCTTCCTCGGCCACCGTATTAGTATGCGTCCGTTCGTAACGTGGCACACGAACACACCGGGCGACCCATTGTGACGGCAAACCGCGAAAGTGACACGACGAAGTTTAGCGTAGTAGTTTTGCGGAGCGCGCGCGTGCGCCGTGAAATGTTGATCGATTCTATCGCGATAACTTTGTATTGTAATTCAACGAGCCATTAGTTTTATATCATTTTACGATTACGTGTTGCGCGCGCAAAACTATTGTTCTCGAAAGACATTTTGTCGGATAAAATGGATCGTACATCCCGATATTTCTCTCCGTGTCCAGTAATTTCTGTTGTATTTCTATCGAATAGTGTATTTTGTGTATCGTCTTATCACGCACGGACATACGTACTTAATAGTTAACAGCTAACGTCAATGATTGGATAATTTTACGTATACTTCCGACTAGGCGTGTAGTTCGTTAGGCGTTAGACCGGTTTTTTCGTATTAACGAGGAATCAATACGTGCACCGACCATTGTTCACGGGAAAATTACGAAAATAACGATCTTATTTATCGGCGTCGGTAGTATAATGAAAAACCCGTCACGGTGCCGGTGAATCGGCGGGAACGACGCGAACGTTCGCGGTTCGTGAACCGTTAGCTCGCCGGACAATATTCGCGGCGTAAACATCGAATAGGGCGAATCGAACAAATTACAATGTGCTCGTTGCCGATACGGTGAGACACGATGTCGGTATGTTGGCCAGAGGGAGTGTCCCCGTTGGAGGAAGGGGGGAAGGAATAAATATTTAAAACGCTTTTCGTAATTTTATAAATAACGTGGCCATTACGACGTTTTATTGACGTTATCCGTTCCAACGAGCGTCCGACGTGGTGCCGTGTGAACGTTACCCTCCGTCCTCTCTCAGCCCGTTGGTAATTAATCGTAACAAATAATCGTTCGAAACCGCGCCCGACGATTGAACGAATGAATACGACAACGACGAGTGTTAATGTCGTACGACGATCATTTCACGGACGGTCGTTTGAGACGAAGCCACGGAAACGCGATTCTCTTAAACATCACACGAAATATACTCGTCGCGACGGAAAGCGAAAAACGATTATTATTATTAACGAAAGCATCGTACGAATGGCGTCCGTAAACACCCGTCCACTTATCACGATAAACGTTCATAAATAATTATTCGAAAACCGACAGCTACGCGCGTTTGCGTACAACCGACGGCGGACCGATAAAACTTTCCGGATTTTTCAACGGAAGTTTAAAAGAGTTTCTAAATTCGAAGCTTCGATAGTTACGCCAGCCGTACACACGCGATATACGTCCACGGTGGTTCGGCTAGTCACAATTCGGAAATAGACGTATTAGCTTAACTACGTTCGATATTGATTTTTCAAAGTTGATTTTGTTGGTTAATCCGTTGTGGATCGTTCTAAACGTTGCCGCTGCGGGACCTTCAAGCTTCTGTTCGGACGTTTTCATAGAGATTACCCGAACATCTATTTTACGGAATGGCTTTAAGAGCGACGCCCGAAAAATATTTCGAAATCGTTAAAGAAACGAACCGTTGCGGTGGAATCACAAACTCTCCAATTCCTTACGAATAAACATAAAATCGTAACACCTGTAACATAACATATACTCCTGGTCGTATTTTGAAACTTTTAAGTATTTTTTAAACAACGCTATTGTCTTAAATATTTTTAATTCGAACGACGCGTTTCCGAAATGGGCTATGTAAAATTGTACGCGCACGGGCACGAAAAACGGACGGTTTTAAAATCGCAAATCAATTTTTAAAGAAATCCGTTTATAACGGTTTCGTCGTAATAAAACTTGTACGTCTTAATCAGGTTTCGACTGTATATAATATCGGGATTTGAATAGACTTTACGAAATCAACGGGGTTCGATTTTCTATTTTCAAACACACGTTGCCGGTATTATAACTACGAGTATTTCATCGCGAACGAATTGTCGGAAATCAATTGCCGAAACATTCACCGATTTTCTGCCGACTACGCGGCATTTTTTTGAACGATCAAGTTTTTCACGGTTCTTGGCCCGTAACGTTATCATTTCGAGCTATCCAAGTACGAAATTAAAAAGCGGTCATATCGAACCGATTAATTCCTTTACGTGTCAGTTTACGGTTGTTTTCTTTTTGAAAATATTGCCTAACGGTTAAACCGTACGTTTACAGATCAACGTCTATGTAAAACGGGAAGAAATACCGAAATGATCCGGACGTAATCTAAACAACAACTCGAGAACCAATTATTAAGCTTCGTAATAGTTTTGCCGGGAGAACTGAAATAAATTTTTTTTCCTACGAGTTTGTTAAATTGAATTTTGAAAATGATTGACGTTTTAATCGTTCGTTTCTGCGGTTTCCGTAATTAACGTCCGTTAATAGAATTTTTAAATTACGGAGGCCCAAAAGATTTTTCGTAACTTTAGCTCAATAATGCCGAGCTGCTTCTAAGATGGAAAAGACGAATAATTATACGTACAATTATTACGGACACGTTCTATACGTCGTACAAAAGTAATTTCGAAATTGCGACGAAACGCGCGTATTATATTGAAATTGAATTTACGTTATGATTGGAAAACGTACGATACCAATAACGTCGGACAGTGAAATTGGGCGAAACGTCACCAATCTATGGACGCCCGTTATATTATAACTCACGGCGAATCGGTAATGCGACTTTCGAATTTCGTTTTCGAAAATGGTTACATTTCGTTTCTTTCTCAAAATCCCCTTACAGAAAGCGCTAGGCATGTACTGTTATAAATTATAATTGAATCGTCGGCGGAATGACGCGCGTACTTTATTCGATTTAATTCGTTTGTAACCCGTGACAAAATTTATTAAAAAAAAAATATATATAAATATATACACGTTGGTCCGAACGGAACCGATTTACCGCGAAACATATGGACCGTTTAGGTATTATTTTCATTCGATAACCAACACTCGAAGGAGAACGAATTGTCGTTAATGTTGTTTTATCGTATGGAATTTCGATACTCGCGTTGAAACGTTTCGAATACGTTCTATATTATTTATATAACGGCGTGCGGCGACGTAGCGGTTTTTTCTTCTCGTTTCATACGAAAACGCGGGCAACCTTTTAGGGATATCGACTTTGGACGAAATCGATAACCAAACGATAACGTTTTTATTTAAAACCGCGAACGGTCAATTCGGGAAAATACGAAACGCGAGTAACTCGAGAAATTGTTTCGCGAACGTTTACCGATAGTTGCGCTAAACCGTAAAATTGAACGGTATTCGTCGGCTGCGCTATCGTCTGCAAAATGGCGTATTACGTGCGACACAGATTTTCGCGTATTGAATTTTCATCGTCCGAACAGAACACGCTCGACGTGTAATTGTATTAAAAATCGAACGCGTTATTTCGGCAACGGATGTTTAATTTTGTTCGCGTAACAACGACGTCTGGTTTTCCATTTTGTTTATAATAATAACGCTATATTGTTACGATTCAAAAACGTGTAGGTTTATATTGCACTAACGTTACGTTTTTCGTTTTATCCTATACGTTTATAGATTAAAAAACAATAACATTACCGTGATGTTGTTTATCAAAAGTAGTTGGTTAGGTAGACAAAAAAACTATCGGTTGGACGGATAAAAGACGCTTTAGGAGAGTAGATGGTTTGTGATGGGAACGGGGAGGGCCCGAAATGTTGAGTACCGTCTTAATGGGAATGGAGTTGGTGATTGTGGCGAGGGGTGGTAGGAGGGAGAGGGGGAGGCAAACGGGTTCTATAGGTTCAATCCGGCACCAGTAGTACGCCAGAGCGCGCGTAGCGCAAAAGTACCCGTGCGAGCCCGCACATTCCTCGCGGAATCGTATCAAACAAACTTCAAGCCTCCGCCGGCTACTACAATTATCTCAAAGGTACGTGGCGCGTACGAAGTGGACAAATCAAATAAATAGGAACACGACGTTCGCCGCAGCCGTTGGTTTACGTACGTGGGCGACGGGGAACGGAAAGCTCGGTGCTGTAGGACGGGATGATGGGAAGGGCCGCCATTACACACTCGAGAATCGATCGAGAAACATTTCCAAGTGTGTACTCGAACGACTTTCAAAACATCTATATACATACGGACGTACGTATATACAGCACATGTATATTTAGACGTCTGTACTTACGTGTACACATCGGTACATAATGTATATATATATATATATATATATATATATATATATATATACACGCGTCACGTACCTGTATACAGCGGTTTCGAGTGAATACGCACTTACCGCTAAAATACCAAACACATCGTAGCTTTACACGCGCGCGCGTAAATATATTTAATGGCACTCGACAATAATCACCGCCTATATAAACGGTCGTAACTTTATAACGTTCGTAAAACGTAATTACACACGCCGTATATAGATATAGGACGACGTTTTTGTTTAATATAAATACGCTCGTACGATATAGTCGTCAATTATCGCCCGGCTGTGATTTCGAAAAACAAAATTGTCCGTTTACGCGTCGGTAGACAATACGGCGGTGCGACGATTTTATTTTATTTTCGAAAAGGACGCGAATTTCGATTTAATTCTAAACAACGTCGGGTTCGTACGTATTTGGAAATTTTATCTCGATAAAAAGCCAAAGCGTTTTCGTATCCTTTTTACCGCCGACTCAAGCGTTGTTCCAAAGAGCCCCTCCTCTCCCGCCGCCCACTAGGGGACTTTAGTAATTCTCCCCCTTCGTTCGGACGTGTAGATTTAAACGTTATCGAAGGTTCAAATAATTCTACACCAATAGTGTACCGTATACAGCGCAACTCGGAATCCGTGTTCGACGAACGGTCGCGCGATGATTATCAATTTATTATAAAACCGTTTACCCTATCCCGTTTCGGATTTCTAGAACGTCCGAATCTATTGCAAATTATTCGTGAAATTAACTTCGTTAACCGGCCACAGGACAAACATCGTACGTAAGGTTTTTCAACGTCATTTTCTTACATAACTGTAGTTAGTATATATTCTTCTCGTTTCGCCTTTTAACGACGTTTTACAAAATTCGCCATTAACTACTTGGACTTCAAATTCTTTTTTTCGTTATTAAAATTCTCTTTACAAACGGCTATTTACCGAAATTACGTAAGTACCCATGTAGTTTGAAACGTATACGAATAACGTCGAAATTAATTACTATACGAGTTTTCTATTTTATCGATTATTTTTTCTTTTTTTATCGAGCTGTCGCGTTTATCATAGTTTTAGAATATTCGTTATCTAATAACGTTTAATATTATGTACGATAAAGCGCAGGTAGTATTGGATTATCTACGACATATTTACTACACAGATTTCTATCCGTAGTTTGTTTTTCGTACGATACTTCACGTTCTTCGAACTGCGCGTTCTTAACAAGCGAAATACATTTATTTAGTATTCGCGATTAAACGGTTCAGTCATAGTCTAAACCTTTATCTCGACAAGTATAAACAATTTTCGCAGTATTTTCGCGCAGGAAATTGTTCGCGCATTCTATTCGGAATTTTTTCACAACATTCGTCGTGACCCTCGCCGGCCATAATTATGTATCGAATTTTCGAAGCGCGATATTTTCGACAACGTACCCGCATCCATTCCGAAAATCCGACCAGTACGTATTTCTCGATCGATAAACAATGCAGAAAACTCGGGCGAAACGAAACATTTACCGTCTGGGGGACGTTTTATCGGATATTTTCACGCCCGGTAATTATTAATGTCCCTTCTAATCAATTTAGCGGTTATAACCACCACTATTTCGGCACCTATGGAATATATAAACGTATTATTATACGGACATTGCCGTTTCCACTGACCTACGCAAAAAGCGACCGCTACGACGAATATTTCGCGTAACGGTTATTCACGAGCGGAATATTGAAATCGAAAATCGGAAAAGCGTCGAAATTCGTTCGCATTAGTCGAATATGATGGCGTGATAACAAATATAGAGGGGCGTCGTTGAAAAGTCGAAAGACTACGTGAGTTCGACGACGTATACGGTGTGGGGGAGGGGAGAGGGGAATGGATATGTAATTTCGAAAACAGTCGTACCTCAAACGGTTTCGTCTAAAATCGCCGGCTCGCGGATACGGAAAAACAAGCACTCTATATACGGAGTCGTTCGTTCGACACGCTTTTGAAATATAGTTATTCATTTTACCAGAAACTCTAGCCCGTTAAAAATATTAGTGTGTAGATTGAAAGTAACCGCGCGCGGGTTCCTAAATACTTTGCGTTCTAATAGCCGACAACGTATAGTTGGTCGATTGGGTTCTATACAAAATACGGTACTTAATTCAATATTACGATTAAATTCGTTTCGCGGCGGTAACGTTCGATTATTAAGTCCGTGGTAATAATAATAATAATAATAATTTTTGGGTCGTGGCGTCTAGGGTAGGCGCGTCATTTCGGAAAATCGAAATACTTGAAAACAGTGTCGGGATAGCGTCGTTTCCACTTTCGGCACGTATATATCGTATCGACATCGGTCGGCGATAAAACGAATTTGTTCGTTTTCGAACATTTCGACATGTGCAACGCGTACGCGAATATATTCCGTTATAACGTATTAATACACACACACGTACATATATATATATATATATATATATATAAATGAATTACGGCGACGGGGGGGAAATAATTTTAATTTAAATGGTCACCGTCATATGTACACGACTACATTGCGGTTTATCGTGTTAATACACGTTAAACCCATGTATTGTGCCCCTATACGGGATGGGAATAAATTCTCTACGACGTCCCTCTCTTTAATACACACACTGATACACACATTACGTCGTATATACGTATCGAAACAAAAAAAAAACGTGTTAAAAAATCACCACCCTCTCCACAGCGCACTCGCTATTATTAATATTTCGTCCGCCGTCCAATAGTGTTCCAGCTTTTTTCGCCGCTCCCTTTTAATAAAACGGCTTTGATCGCTATAAATATATACGCGCGTATACATAATATACGTATCAATTTGATACGTTTCGTAGGTACGCCGCGGTATCCTAAAAGATACCGGAAAAACAATACAATCGCGTTATGATTACGTCGAATTGTAAATAAATATAAGCGGAATACGTAAGCGGGATGGATATATTACAATTTGAACGTGCCAATGGACGAAACCGTGGAAGCGTTCGAAACACGATCCCGAACGGAATTCGATTTTCTCGAAAACTATCGATAATTTCGAAAAAATCTAGTCGGAGTTCCGAGCGAAGTATTCCGAAAACAAAAAACAATCCACGTCCTATCCGAACTACGCTTCGTCCATAAACCGCGTTAATACGTTTTAGCTAAAATAAAACAATTTAATACGCCGCACGGTCTGTAGTATTTATTACGTTTCTTTTCGGATCCTTTCGAATTACCGTTTCCTAAACGTACGTATATATTGAACGTACTTTAGTGTACCTTGATTAGGGCCCTTGAACATACACGACGCGCGAAAAATTCGCCGACAAACCGTCGTAGAGTTGTCTACGTATACGCGTATAAGACCCAAAAGAACACAATGGCGTCAAACGGTGTTCGGTCAGCCTAACACAGTTTTAACTACAAACGGAACATAGGAGATATGTACACATATTGGTATCGCGAAGACAAAAATAAAACATTTTTACTTCATACGCAATCAATCGTGACTGATACTGTCCGAAGTGTCCACATTTTTCGTTAATCACAATTAGACGAAAATCAAATTACCCTATCTACACATTTTGGGTTAATGTAATATTTGTATATTTTATAAACTCGTCACACGATTGCCCGTGATAGACAAATATTAGTTAGCGTAGTTGAAAAAAGACCGACCGTTTTTTTTCCATCGTTTTCTTCTAAAAATGCGTACTACATACGAGGTGTGATCGAAAAATACTGGGACTGCATTAACGACTACTATATCAATAAAGATAGGGAAAATAAATAATCTTATCGATTTCAAATTAACGGCATAATAATCAATAGTACTGTACCGAACGACATTATCGAGGTTTCTTTATCAATATAAAAGCTATTAGTCCGAGTATGTTTTGATCGCAGCTCCCGTACATTTTCGTCGGACGATATTTCGCAGACTGAATTTCGTTTTGTTTTGCAGTGTTTCGTTTACATAGCGCGCACTCGCAAAAACGAATTGTTTTTAATTGACTAGAACAAAAACGGTACTAACGATGACTAACAGTACACAGTTCATTTGGCGCGCTATAGCTTTTATACGTTATGTTGGCCCGTCGTTCGACGCGGCTAAAACAAAAACAAGGAACAAACGACGAAAATCAATAGCGAACGGTTGTACGTGGTGACGACGGGACAACGCGTTGGGACACGAAAAAAGCGCAGCGGCCGCCGAATACGGCGAAAAGGATAAAAAGTTAACGTTTTCTAGTACACGGGGCATCGCCGTGTCGACGACGTGATTCACGGACTTTTTCCGAGACGAAACCGTATACTTGGGTATATAAGTATGGTACACACAGTCCGATTGTTCGTAAAACGGTACACACACACACACACACACACACAGGTATAGTATGACGCGTATTATATGCACAAGGTAGAACGTCGGCGTGTGAGACGAGCGCGCAGTAGCGTTTTAGGCGTTTAAACCGAAATAGGAACAATAAATATCAACAATACGCGATCTCCCGCGACCTCGTATCCGGTCGCACAAAGGTCTAAATATAATAATAATAATACGTATATATATATATATATATATACACAAGACGCCGTAGACTTTCACAATATTCACCGAACAACACGTGGAGGACACGCCCGTCGTCGGTGCGTTCATTCGACACATATTTACTACGATGTATACGTGTAATACGGAGTGTAATGCGTGCGCGCGCGTGGATACCGAACGGTTCGACGAAGACGTCCCGCTGCGAATGTTCCGCCAAACGATAAAGTAAAAGGACCCGGGGGTGGAAATCGTCGCGTGGAAAAATATCCGCGTACAATGGAGATACTCGTTATATTTGTATTGTGATCATACGCTGGTAGGGATTCGTTTTTGTGTAACGCTACACCCGCCGCGACCAGGAAAATTCTTAAGAAAATTGTCGGAACGACACGAAAATTCCCTCGCGTTCGCGTCGTCTCTATTATTATTATTACTAACGTCATCGACGTTTCGGGCTCATTCGGATCTGTACACTCTCCGTCACTCTCTTGTTCTTCGACGGTGTCGCCGGCCGTTGGTTAGGTTCGGTTCCGGTAAATCGCGTCCGTAACGGGTTCGCGAAGGGGCACGATCGGAAATATCCCGATAAAACCCTCCCCCGTGTAAGGGACGTAAACGGGTTGGGCGACGGTGCGTGTGGACCGTGCCGTGTCGTGGCGAAGGACCGTTCGGTGAACGTTCCTCGCCGTTTGTTTCCCGATTGTTCTTTTCAGTTTCGCGGTGTAAATCGCAGCGCGTTCATTCCGCAGCCGGCAGTATACGGGTTTTTATGTGTGCATCCCTCCGGGAAACCGCGGCCGACGCGCCCACGGTCGTCGTGTATACGTTCTAACGATATTTTTACGAGTGTGCGTTTATCACGTCCGTTATAATACGTGTTTATGTATACACACACGCACGCACGCACGCACACGACACTCGACGCCTAATAAACGTCGAAATACGTTTTTTTTTTTCATTGTTATTACGAGATGTTGTTGTGAACGAAATGAAAAAAGAAAAACGATCGTCACTTTCGAGTACGCGTAAATATTATATACGTAGGATACATCGCGCACCGTACTCGATGTTACAGAGTAGATACGACTGCGGAGACACGAACGGAACGATGACGAATGAGAATATTATAAATAGTTTGTGTTGGTCGTCGTCGTTGTTGTTCTCGTTCGTTTTATTTTTTCACCTCCTCCTCCTCCTCGCCAACGACCGGCGACTCCAGCAACACAAGTGCTGTTTACGACGCTCTCGCGTCACGTACGAATCTAAATATTTATGGTGAGCTCCACGATTCGACCCGGTGGGATCCTTTCCAAACGAATTAACGAGCGCCTCCCCGCGCGCCCACGCCCGCCACGTACAAAACTCGTGTCGCCGCCGCCGCCGCCTCGTGTTTTTCCCATGAGTCTTCGTCGTCATCGGTTTTCCTCATTGTTTTCGACGAGACGCGCCGGGTAGCCATTATTATTATTAACGTTCAAACACGACGCGGAAACGAACAAAACCCGTCAACGAATAACGCGTACAACGACGACGGTTTTTTTAAAAGAAAATCGTATTATTATTATTATTATTATTTTCGCGTAATGTTATTAAGTCGTTCGAATCGCGACAGTTCCTGCGAGAGATTCGAACGTGATAAAGCGAAAAAAACCAATCGCCGTAAACGAAATACTATAGTGCACATACCCGCGATAGCTGGTCCCGGATTAGGACAAAAGCTAAAACACGGCATCTAATCCAAACAAGCGGTTTAAGCGAAGAAAAACCGTAGTTGAAAACACTATTGTTGTATATAATTTACGTATTTTACGCGAAAGCGAAATGCCGGTCGTCGACGCGTATTTACGGGCTTGATAATAGTTTTTCGGATAGAGCAGAATTTTAAAAAAAAGAAAAAACGAAACATAGAACCGGGCCTACACAATTTAGACACTCGGGCGTCTTTAAACGGGTACTAGTAGAATATGGCGAACGTCGAGCACGCGTACGAAGTATATCTGAAATGTTCCCGCGATAAATTAAACAAAAACGCGGCATTAAATATAAACGAATTGATTCGCATCGACACGAGTTTATTCTACATAGAACCCTCGTCTAGTTATACACTCGGTGCGGCGTCGGTAAAACTGTTCGAGCGCTCCGGAAAAATCGTTTCGTGAGGTCGCCTTTAACCGTCCCGTACAAGCACGTTGAATCGTCGGAATATCGTTGAAAAAGTGGCCGTTTCGTTTTCAATTGGAGTTTTGAAAATAGAAAATGGTCCGTCCGAATCGGGCGAATAAAACGGGTATAGGGATAGGACCGTGTCAGCTAGAGCATTGCCAAACGAACGAGTCCAATTCTCCCCGAACGCGGTATTCAGGTCGGATTCGGCGGTAACGATACGTCAGACGCTTCGTCGCTTCTAAATGGAATTTAGCGTCTATCGTTTGTACCGGAACAAACACATAAGGAATCTTCGAATCGAAAAATGCGATCGACGTTGTTTTAACTTTTGATTTTCGCCGATGGCCTTCCATTTCGTTCGTCATCATCCAACCACTCACGCGACCGTTTTTGAACGTTTCCACTAATGTGTGTGCATTAGTACGGCATGTAACTCCATCACCGAACGCTCGCTTTGGAACAGGTTTCTACAAACGATTTTCGCGATCGAACACGACGTTTTATTGCGCTTCATTGTTCCACGTTCGCAATAGGCTCGTAGACACCGTACGCGGCCGATTATAACTCGAGACTAACACGAGCGACCGAATGCTCCGATATTTTGTGCACACACTCGTTACACTTTGTTGTGTAGGAAGTTGTACGCACGATACTGCTATTAATATTTATTGTAGACATTTAGTTCGGGAAATTTTCGGACGTACTATGCTCGTTGGCTTTATGTTTCGGACAACCAGGACGTAAACCGTTCGCGATTTGTATTTAAACTTGTTAACGCGATACGATCGTAGTCCCGTTGTGGGGTGTAACTGAAACCGCGAGTCGCCAACTTAAACTTTTGTCCGAAAAATACGTTTCTACACGGTTTAGACGATTAGTCGTGTTCTGGGTGCACACTGTATACCACAACCGTTACGGGGCCTAAGCCAAACACGAGCGGAATCCGTTTCGCAACCGTGCGTAGTGTTACGCCGCCCCGAACAATGTATCCATTCGACGTTCCGAAATAACGAGATTTTTTTTTTTATTTTCAAACAACGAAACGAACGGTTACCATTATGTATTAATGCGTAGAGACGAGATGGACGCGGAGCGAACCGTAATATTAACAGAATCCCGGATAATAAAGACGGTAAGTGGTGCGCTCGCGCGGGAATGATATAATGGAATTAGACAGCGCGGTTCGGTTCGATTAAACTTTCAGGTCGATAGTGTACGCGAAGTTGTAGCGAAAGCATTTCCGGTTCGCGAAACAGCGAATAGGATGTAGATAACGAATGTTTGTGTTTATCGGGTAAAGTAAAAATAATTTTGTTCTTTTGTGAAAACTTTCGCGAATGACGACAGAAGTAAACCGCAAAAGAAATACACGCTCAGTCGTGAACCCTTCCGTCCTCCCCTATTATCTCGTTAATCTTTACAAAACACATTTTACACACTTCTCGTTAATTTTCCGGGATTCTACCGTGCGGTTATAATACAAAGAAAACCGGATGTAACACAAAAGGCGACTCATCTTTATCACTTTACCGTGAAACTTTGACGATCAACAATGTCGGTCGTTCGACTTCTGGATAAATGTGACGAAGATTCGACAAATCGTACACTCGACTAGCGGCAATTGGTTACTGGGGGGGAAAGTCGATACCTCCATTGACGGGTTTACGACGAGTAGAAAACGTCGAAAAATTCAAAAAACTTTTTCGGTTCGAAAAGGTGCTCTCATCGCCGCGATTGTACTTAGGTTTAAAATCGAAGTACCTCAAACGCGAAATTATCGCCGTACGTTTCGTTTGGTGTTAAATTCGTTCGTTCACGACAATTTTAACCGTTCCGACGATTTATTCGCTTTTTCGATGTTTATACGGTGAATAGCAAAAACCGGACAACGTGATTGCGAAAATTATTAATTTAAAATCGACCGACACACGATATTCGA
This sequence comes from Geopemphigus sp. TES_GeoC_2020, assembly GCA_025469175.1. Taxonomy (NCBI): domain Eukaryota; kingdom Metazoa; phylum Arthropoda; class Insecta; order Hemiptera; family Aphididae; genus Geopemphigus; species Geopemphigus sp. TES_GeoC_2020. Next base: position 40,392 of record JAIPRN010001041.1, read on the forward strand.
CTAATTGAATCTACGTTTTTACACCGTTCGTTGCTAAAGTTACGTCACGCGAAGTCGACGCGAGCGTCATTCCATTTTATTTAGCGTCTGGTACGGACGGTTTTATACAATATTTACAATAAGATTTTCTAAAGTATTAGTTTTACGAAAAATCGAACAAAATACCGATTACGGTTTCGTCGTTTTTTACGCGTTGAACGAACTCCGTTTGGTTACGGTAGAGTATTCAACAGATACTAGAGTTTTTCGTTTTATTTTTTACGCGTACTTAAAAACGAAGTACGTGAAAATTACGTAAAATAAAAGCGTTCGACTTGTTTCGATACGTACCGTTACAAACGTCGATAACGTTACAGAGATCACTGGTGATCAAATTTTTATGGCTACAAATCAAGGACCTGGACTTTGACGACCTTTGGTTTCGCAGCAGGACGGTGCGACATGCCGCACAGCTCATAAAACAATCGATCCTTTGCGTACCAAGTTCGGTAGTGAGGAGCCGTGATACCAATGGCCGGCTCGGAGTTGCGATTTGACGCCGTTGGATTTCTTTTTACGGGCTACCGTAAACGATCGATGTTACGCAGACAATCCGCAAACGAGTTAAGCTCTTAAATTTAAATATTGGTCGAACCATTCGTGAGATAGAGCTAATCAATATAGCCGTTTGAGGGAAATTGTATATCACGAATAATCGAAGATCGTTCCCTCCCTAATAAAGCCATATTACGCGAAAACAATTTGTTTGCGTTGATTTGATCGCGTTTTCAAAAAATACCGCTAGACGGCCCACCCTGTATAATATATATATATATATAGTTATACGCGTTTGGATATAACGAAACGATTTTTGTCTTTCGTCAGTTTTTCCTCGGACGTTTCGGTGAAAATTATTTATTAAATCGTACACGGGAAAATAGGTTCGATATGAAGTTGGAGAAAAGGATACACGTGTACACACACACACACACACACACATACACGACACGGGAAATGTACGAATGGGAAACAAACAAAAACAAGAAAAAAAGAAAACACTGTACGCAACGATGGGCGTGGTTTTTCCGCTTGATTGGTCCGGGAAAAAACGACGCCGACGACGATACATATATATATACAATGTACGTATATAAGTTTTTATAATATATAGTTCGTGAAACGTGATGGAGGTGAAGTCAAATATATATATATATTACGAGAAGAGGGGAGGTAGAAGACGAAAAAACCGACGAGCGCGATAATACGTATTGTATATAAACGCGCTGCGGTCGCCGTGCCGCTATGCATGGGATCGATAGCGAAAACCTCGGGGGAAAATATTACCGGTAGTACAGCCTTAATACACTATGAAATCGAATGGCGGGAATGATGGGAGAGACCTCCGGAAAATTGTCGATTTTAAGGAGACGAGGAAAGATCGTTAACGAAGACGTCCGCGCTTTATTGTCGGTCGAATTACTCGTCCCGGTAACACGGCGGAACGTTCCGCATCTGATAACATAGCGAACGCGACGCCGCCGATCCTATCCTAGGACCCCTCACCCCACCCCCCTGGTGACGTCGTTACGCCTCTTCGGAAAACCGTTGTCATACCGTCCGGTCGGGGCCGAGACGATTACGAGAATGGAAACCGTCGCGCGGATCGTAATAATTCTCTAGCGAGACCTCCGGTTCCATGTCGCCGTGTGTAAATGCGTTGGGCGAGTATAATGAATACGAGACGTATCCAAAACGCGAGAATACTCGATTTTCGTATATTTTTTTTTTTTTAAATTCGTTTATTTAATACGAAATCGCGTGATATTGTGTAAGTATATAGGTCGGGGCGTACGCAGAATGGTTCAAAATGTCCCAACCAAACGAGTTCAAAAGCACCTCGTGGCCTTATGGCCGTATGCGGACGGGCGTTGTCGTGCAACAAACACACTCCTTTCGTCGACGTTCCCCTCCGTTTGTTTTGAATCGCACCCTGTATACCATCCCCCATCCCCCCAAGTTGAAGTCTTCGGATTTTCATCTTTTCGCCTTCCCGTGAAGGATCACGCGGGCGGAAAAAAATGTTTAACCGACGAAGAGGTGAAACAAGAGGTCTTGAAGTGTACGAAAGAGATGGCGAGACAGTTCTATGAGGAGGGCGTTAAAAAGTTCGTGCCACGGCTTACAACCTGCATAGAACGACAAGGCGACCGACTACGTGGAAAAATAAATACTTACAATATCCAGTAATTTATTTCTTTAAATATATTTTTTTTAATAATATACAAAAATCGAGTACTTTTACATTCTGGATATGACTTCGTATATACGAACAATAAACGCGACGGAATCGATAATGGAAATTCGAAACACCGGTGGACTATTATCGGCGTGGAATTGTATAATATATTCGTGGACGGTACAATATCGATCGCTCCTAAATAGCGAATCGAAAAATTCAAATTACCGAATTAAGAACGGACTGTATAGACGTCTATGCACGCGTACCTGTTCTTCGGCGGAACCGTGCGAGCCACAAATGACGGACGTAAATGACGGGCCGCTTGACAAATTGGAGAATTCCTCGACCGTTGAGTCGGTCACTGCGAAAAAATTCCAGATAATTTTCGGGCTAAGGATCTCCTCCCCTCCACCACCAGACTCGATGTACAAAATATTAGTAACGCGTTCAGAACGACCGTTTTCCCAGCAATAAAAAAAAAACATTTCTCGGAACCACGGTGGAGTCTCCTATCTCGTAAATACAAATTTTCGTTTGCGTGTGAACGAATGTTTTAGTATTCGTTGCGTCGAATAATCACTAAAGAAACCGCGATTGTCGTACAATATTAATAGGTAACCGATCGCGGCTACTAAGATATCAGTACGTTTGTATTTTTTTCCATTTTGATTTTCGAACGCGTGAGATAATGGTTATTCCGGAATTTTTCACGTCGTGTTTCGATTTGTTTGTAATAAACTTGCCGAGTGCCGTAGAATGATCTTTCAAAAAAAAAAAAAAAAAACATAATTGGGTTCTGTTTGGTTTTGAAGTACGGTGTTGTTGGGTACATAACCAGACGGACAAAACGTCTTCTTCTTCGGTCGCTTATGGAAATGTGCGCGTACAATAAAAAAACAAAACAAAACAAAACACACACACACACGCACACACTAACAAGTCTCGAGCGCGTTTCCGACGTATATTTTAAGACTCTTGGGCGTCTCGAGGGGTTCAACGCATATTAAATTAAACACGCGCGTTCAAAGCAAATAATCTACGTTGTATCTCAAACAAGCTACGTCGTAAATATTGTCCACTGTCTATAGCCGACGACTATTTACGCGTATTATTCGTTCCCGGCGAGAACGAATAGTTCGATTGGTTAAATTCGATAAACACGAACGCAAGCGCCGAACGATAAATCGTCTCGACTATATTACACGTAGATGGCGATAGTTTACGAAATACTCGTCGTGTCGTCGATCTCGCGAAAACGATCGTCCAAACGTTATATTTAAGGGTCCGACCACTTCGGTACCTACCGTCGCCCGCCGATTATTATAATTTTAACGTTACATTGCGGCGGTTATCCGATACGGTGACGAATGTCGTCCATCCATCACTCCGAATATTCGTTGGCCGGATGCCCGCCCGTGCACAGATGTGGCGTGTCGACGACTTTTGCGGCCATCGTTCGGCGGTACATTAGGGTCCGGGAACGATCTCGTCGCGGATCACGAACCGTCGTCGTATTCGTATTTGGCAACGAACGGTGAAACGGGTCGATAGGACATAATAATAAGTGACGCGTACGAATAATTATCGTCGTTTCTTCCACAACTAAGTGATACTAATTGGTGTGGCGTTGCGGAATACGCGCGCGAGCGGTATGAGTGGCTCGGAAAAATGTGCGTAAAGACGTAAAAATCGTTACGGGTAAACGTTCCGCGCGTCGAAAGTATATCGACGATTTAATATAAAAATTCCGTATCGTTCCGTTCGTTTTCTTAAATCACGGGGGTGGACGGTAGTGCAGGAGAAACCGCCGATACGTCGAAATTAATCGAATACGCCGACGTAAAGTTGTAAGAGAAGAGAAATAAACTCGGGAGTAGAATGTAAACGATTTCAAAAGTACCGTTTCCCTTTGACGCGTTCGTTTTTTAATGAGCGTTATTCTTAGTTTTCCGTTCGCGTTATCGATTCGATTTAAAAATCGATCGCTTTTACGCGTTTTCCTTCTCGACGTTAATCGTCGCCGTTTGCTCCATCCGCGCTCTACTATTACGCGTTAAAAATAATGTTTTACGGCGTACTTCGTGTTCAAGTAAGAATACAACCCTAACCAAATTAGTACGTTAGTAGGTTTCATTAAAATCGACAACTACGAACCTATACTAATCGTCGAATAAATAGATACCTACCGAAATGTATCGATATCCAACCGCGTAATGTACGCCGAATACCGCAAAGTTCCCAGCAACGTTAAAACGGTGATTCGCCGCCCAACGACTACCAACGCCGACAACGACGTGTCGCGGTACACGAATGACGGTGTACAACGTTCGATAAATCGAACGCGTCGGGGCAATGCGAAACGACGTCGAACAACGGTTGCCGTTACCGGTAAAGTAATCAATAAAAGTTTTCGGAACCCGCCGAAGATCGAAAAAAATTTTAAATAATTTTTTAATAATCGCTCGACGCGTTCGATCGTTCGTTATCGGGCGCACGTGTGCAACTCGACGTAGGGACGCAAAGATGGGGGGCATACACCACAATAAACGAAAATCGTAATCGACCGTTGAGTAGTACTGTGTCTCGCTATACGGCGATTACGGCATTTCAAATTTCGCGGGATATCGAATTTTCGCGGGCGCTCACGCTTACGCGTCACTCTTATTATAATATCGTGTCAAGAGGAAACACGACCTCTGAACACTTTTCTCGGTACGGACCAGCCGGCACTTAATAGTCTCGAACACGATGTATAGCTCGAGTACACGACGAAATAAAAGTCGACACCGTCGCGTATATTATACGTACATAATTATATTAACACGCGCGTATATATCGAAAGTGGAAAAAAATAACCAAACGATATTCCAAGACGACGACGCCGTTCTCACGTGCGCGACCGAAAATCCGTTGGATTATTTATTTATCATTTCTCTCGTGGCTGCCGTAGCCGATGTGCTGCTGATACGCTGCCACGACGAACGTCTTCGTTGTGTGCGTTTGACGTGTGTATAATAATCTATAGAGCGTGCGTGCGTATGTGTGTGTGTGTGTATGTTCAGCGGGTGACAAGAAAAACACGTCGTCCCATTGTGTTTTGACGACCGAAAAACCACTTCATAACACACGCTCGCGTATATTATACATATATATCTTAATGCGTATACACTGGTATGTGTGTGTGTGCCACTCGCCAGAAGTGATCAAATCCGCGGAACAATCTCGTCAAACACTATATATAACAATATAAAGACGCATCCGCCGTAGGTATATAATATTATGTGCGCGCGCGTGTGTGTGCACGTTGGAGCGAAAATAGGGCGACGGAGAGTGTGTCGCGGATTATTAACGCCGGTGCGTCCGGAGGATCGTACGATATTTGTATATTACGCACGGTCTGAATACGTACAAATCATCGCCGAATAACGCGTAATACACTATACTTATATTCGATGTACGGAACGATGGAAGTAAAATATGTACGCACGCCTAATAAGTACGCCGACGAATGTGTCCGAACGAGCGTGTGTAAATACGGAACGTAACGTGTTTAAAAAAAATGTCATACGCGTTAATGGCGTTACGTTGAGAATTATTTCGTTGTCGCCGGGACGCGCCGCCCGAAGGGGAGCAGAAAACGCATCGGGCGTCGTCCGAACGACATCTCTAACCGGACCGGGCGTCGTCCGGTGTTATATTATTATTTTCACGCGCTACACAAATAGGAGAACTTTGTCCGAATTTACGAACCGCGCGAGTAAAATGACCGCACGAAACCGTCCAAGAAGTAACAAGGCTCCCGCGAACCGTAAAGGGGTACCCCGGTTTTGTTTTTTCGCCGACATTCCCGCGCCCTTCTTCACGTACGGTAGACATCGGTTACGGTTCCAACCAACGGTCACGCTGATCAGTGACGAACTGGGTGGTGATTGTGGTAGGGATTTGTCAGGTGTGTTGCCACCACCGATCCCGTAGGTACGAGATCCGCGCCGGTATACGGGCTTCGGTTGTACGTAACGAAACCGCCGCGAGTTGTAAACGTGACCGGCGGTGGCCCTGTTAAACATAAGCTGTTCGGCCAACATGTTCGTCCCTTCGAATAAATATGACCGTAGTTCGGGAACGAAGCCAAGGGGATTTTAACGATAGACGAAATAACAAAACGTTAGTCTCGGTAATAATTACGTAGATACAACGGACGTTAAGTACTAGATCAAAGTAACTCACGATTATTTATGGAGTACGTTTAATTTGTTCGACGGTAACTGGTGGCCGTGTCGTAATTGTGCGAACTTCGGATGGTATCGTAGTATCCGCGACGTACGTTCGCTGTCTCTTACAAAATCCGGAAAGGCAAATGCCGTTGATCAACGTTATATTATAAACATATAGGTGTACGTACCTATACCTAATATACGTATACACCCAAACATGTATACAATTAGGTATACCTACACATACGTGCACACATATACGTACTGCGTAACGGGACAGTTTCGTCGAGAATTTGTAGAAACGTACGAAAATGATGTGAGCGTGTCACGAAGTGAGGTGGGTTGTTCAAAAGAAGGGAAAACCGACGTTTCATTATGCGATGAAAAAATCACTGCGCGTGTGTGACGAAAATTGAATAGGCCTTCCGAGAGAACACGTCGACGTTTGACATTCGGCAACCTCGACGAACTGAATAGGTGAAATTGTCACGGAACGATTGGAATGCTACAGAATGATGTGCGCAAGTTGAGTACCGAAAATGCTCACGCCTGAACACTAAAACACACGAAATTGTGTTCTCGTCGCTCGTTAGTTCCGCGAACGCTATCAGACCGAAAAAAGATTTCTCTATTCGATTATAACGGGGGACGAAATTTTGGTACGTCATTATTTACACCTTTGAGTCCAAAAGACAATTGTTACGGCGACGACGCGGCGATCACACGAAGATGTCCAAAATTACTCTTTCGGTTCACGAGCGCGTTATCATAATCTTTTGGGAACGGAAGTGAGTCCAGCTGGTGGAATTCACGCCTCGAGGTGAAATAATCAATTCTGCGACCCACGGTCCTCAATAAACCGCGGAATAACATAAAAATCGCCGCGGGAAGATGCTAACCCGCGGTGTTAGCCTTTTTCACGACAACGCCACGTCTCATACCGCGTATTTTTCCCAAAAGCTCCTCATCTCCTTTGGATGGAATACACACGCTTCCCCCCCCCGCCTCTATAGTTCGAATTTTACGCGAAATTATTTTCACCTTTTTACTAAGTTTAAGGATTTGCTTTTAGGAGCGGAACAATTTCTCTGACGACGAAGAGATGAAAGAGACTGTTGAAAAGTGATTCAAAGTGATGGAACGCGAATTCTTCGACACTATTGTACCAAAACGGGTACAACGCCTACAAAAGCGCTCTGAACGGCGATTATGTAAAAATATAACAAAATAACTTTGTAAAAATTTCTGTAAATATAAGCACTTTTCGATCTTTAATGGACGTTGTAACCTTACTTTCTGAACAGCCTTTGTTTATAGGTACGCACGTATATTTACAGTCTTCCGCCGCGCGAAACATTTTATACGCAATGACGCCGAGCGTCCGACAAAAAATCCTTTATAAAAACACAGAACTAAACATTAACGAACTAATAAGATTTTAAACAAAGTCAAACTTCGTCCGACTTTTCTCCTTCGTGTTAACGTCAATTTGACGTGTTTTTTTTCGTTTACCACGTAGTTTTTTAATTTTGAATCACTATTGCCGAAGATTTATTTCTCGATATATTTTATCGTCCGGGACGAACGCGAGTAATATCTAAAACCAACGGAGATAAGCGATCGTCGTATTAACGATTAATTTCGTTGTACGAGAAAATTCGAACGAGCGAGAAAAACGAACATAATTCGAGTTAACGGTATTTCGATTTTAAGTCTACTTGGCCAACGTATTTCGATTGTTAATTGACATTTGATTCGGTTGACGAAAAATCATCGGCGCCCGGCCCAGGATTGTCAAAACACGTATAAGCCGGGTCGCAATGTGCGTCGAAAAAAACCCGTCCGAATCGTGAGGCATAGGTGCAATGGCAGAGAGGTGCGGGACGAATAACACCGCGCTAAAAACAATAATAACGCGTCGGACGCCGAAAACGCTGACCGAACTGATTGTCGAATTAAACGTGTATACACATATCGAAAACCACAACGCGTATTACGTTAATAACGCGACAGGTACGCATATGTATTATACAGCGCGCACGATTATGATTACACTCCTCGCCGGACGAATACCGTCCGACGAGAGATTTATAACGACAACAAGTCTTATAATATATACATATATTGCGTCAGCTAACCACTTACTAATATTATCCGTATAAAAATAACGCGTTAATCTACACGTGTACGATAGTGTCATTGAAAACGTATAAAATACGCGCGCTCGTGTTAATAAAAATGTTCCGTCGCGATTAAAACACTACGAATATTATAATCGAGTACGCCCGGCGATCCCCGAAACGAAAAGTAGATACGTTTCCCAGTCGAGATTTTTTCGCCATTGTATCCGTAGTACGACCGGAATAAGATGGTAAATAAGATGGTAAATAGATGGGTACAGTACCGTGTGTACGCTTACAGGTTGTTTTATATACTTTCTAAATCGGTAGTAATTATACGGCGCGCCTAGTTAAATAAATATTTTAACATAGTGGAAACGCGCGGCCAACGTCGTAAATATTACAACCACGAAACATATAGTTTAACACGCCGTCAATGCATAATCTTTAAATAAACTTCGTTAATCGCTGATAGCAAAGGCTGTATGTTGTACGGACTGAACTAAATGTTATCCGTAATGAACGTATTTTCGAAACTATTATTATTATTATTATTATTATATACGTACACAAATATATAGACTTTTTCGACTGTTTATAAAGGAAAACATATTAACTCTAATAATATCAACAAACGTGTTGTTCTAATCGAGTGTTAATAATAGTAGACGACTTAATTGTTTTGAGTGAGTGAAAAATACAATTGAAGTCAAAAGAGGTCACGTTGAGATAAAAACGTTTTATAAAAAACATACTGAACCGCAACCGTTTTTATCGTTGAGTATTATTCGCATTCCATTGATATGAAATATATACATATACGTAAATATATATATATATATATATATATATATCGTCGACTACTATAACGACTATTAATTAATAACCAAAAATTTTAAATATACACAATGTTGATAAAAAGTAAATACCTACTCAAATTTAATTTTCGCTTTAACCGATATAATATTAAAAGTACAATAGTTTATCTCTAAACGTCCCCACTAGTGCAACACGCACACGCTAGTAATAAACAAGCGCCTAATATGACCGCTTAAAGATTTTAGCATCTCGCGTTTAATTTCGTTAATTTCGAAATGTCAGATTTTAATTTCTAAATGTTGTTTTTTTTTTTACTAACTCGACTTTAACGTTACACTGTCCACGCGTGTTTCGCCCGAATTTTCGCGTATATATTTTTACGTTTTCCTATCGCGAATATCATTTGTATCGTAAAATTGTAACGCTCCGTCGCGTTAGCGCACGACGTTTTATTGACACGTCACACATTTCCGACACGGGTGTACGGTCTTCGAAAGTTCCTAAACAAAATAACGTCTCGATTTTTGAAAATTAAAAAACGCGGCCAATTCGGATCGTTATTAAATAAATATTTCGAACGACGTCTCCTCCTCGGTCGCACGCGTATCATATATGGTGGTTGCGAACGCACCGGTGAAGTTGTGTTTCAGGTGGTCGACCGAAGTGTCTGACAGTTCGTGGTATGTCCGACGCGCAAAACAAATCGATTACCTGTACGAAATAGCTCGTGTTATACGGTACACGTTCTAAAAATATCGTCGATCGCGTAACACCACTACCGTGCGCACGGCGATATATATATATATACATACGCACGCTAGCGTTGTGTTCCGAAATGTTAGACTTGTGTACGAAAACATCGTATAACGGCCGCGGTAGCGGTGGTCCGGCATTCCGAGTGTCCGCGAAAATAGAAAAACGAAAAACACGAAGCGTTCGCAAATTTGACGCGTAAAATACAACACGGTTGACCGTTTAGAGCTGTGACGATATACAAAAATAAGCGTTTGGTCTCCGTCTCCCCTCTCCCTTACCGTTCGGATACTCGCCGCCGTGTACACGAATCCGTTGTTAATACACATATCGGTCTACGGCCGACACAATAACCTACGCGCTCAATTTTCGTACCTCGTTTTCGTCGAACGGTGGCACGTTGATTTATCGCGTTTACGCCGTCGGCTCTGTCGGAACGCCGTCTAAAACGAAACACCGCAACCCTCCACAAATCGTTGTACGTATAACCCCGCGCGTTTGTTACGTTTTATATTCGGATGGCGTGAATGGAGGACGGAGGGCACGCACCGATTGCGCGGTTAAATCTCGCGGAAAATTATATTCACCGCGCGGCGGACGACGGACAGAAGACGTACCAGATACGAACCGAATCCGTCGGGAAAGTTGTCGAGACATTTATTCGGCCGTGGAGGAAGGAGGTTATTAACGCGCGGTCGCGTACGTACGCAACGGAAATCGTACGGGGCATCGTATTCGTATACGCCGATCTCGTCGCGGGCCCACGTCGTAAACATATTACCGTCGTCCCGTCGTGAAAATAGGTCGATCTATTGCTAAACTCTACGTTACACGGCTACCTACCATTACACATTACGTGTCGAAAGATGTATGTTCGTAATCGCACCCGGTCGATTTTGATAACGTGTCCGCAGGTGATCTTTTGAATGCTATAGGCCATTGGTCGGGTTCGCTATCTCGTCATCCGTCAAACGATGGCGAAACTCGAAAACCGTGATTTTGCAACCGCGTCCCGGTATCCGACGCGATCGATTTGTAAGGTCACAAATATTTTCGAAAATATACAAAATACATTTCGGTCGGAATGTCACGATTCACGCGTCACGCGGGATGGTTAGACGCGTTTTCATTTCGTAACAACGACGATATTCTCGATTCGTCCGGCGCAAACGTTTCAGTAATACGTTATAAGGGTCGTTCGAAACTTTAAAAAAAATTTAAGTCTCGCCGGGCAATAGACGTTCGAAATGTTGACAACTACATAGAACGGAACGTTTGTCCGTCTCGAACGAGACAATATTCTCGGATTTCTATACAAATATATACTATTTCTACCGCCAGCTATACCACCGTTCGCTTAATCGATAAGAAATTTGAAATCGAACGACTCACGCGTACGTAAAATTATAAACGAATAATTACCGATAAATATAGTTATAAAAAAATCGGAACGCTCGGACACGAGGACGTCGAGTCAAATGACTCGTGTATACGTACACATGTATATATATATATATATATACAAAACCTTAATAAATAAAAAAAACCTTTACATATATATATATATATATAAGTAAAGGTTTTTTTTGTCGTTTTCGTTAACGAAATTCCGTTATTTTTCAAAATTACACAAATACAATATCATTACGTAATAATGACTCGTTTGAACAATGTGCCGCGTCGGAAATAATGAAAACAGTTAATAAAAAAACGTGATTCGCAAGAAAATCGGGGTAATAATAATAATAATAATGCCAAAACGTGTTCTATATAACCGCCACGCGAGCACGCGTACGTGTATAATTTATAAAATATAAAACGGTATTCGAAAATATAATGTACCCGATGTAGGTACAGTTCGTTATTACATTATGTTCCGCAAATTCTTTGTGTATTATTATTATTATTATTATTATTATTATTATTGTTATTATTATTATTATTATTATTATTATTATTATTATTATTATTATTATTATTATTATTATTATTATACTCTCCGTAAGCGTGAGTACGGAAATAATTTCGTGTACACGCAGCAGAAGATTTAACATTTCGAGTTCGTAAGAATGGTCATTTTAATTGCACGACTATAGTCATAAACAGCGAGCGCACTTACACTTAAAAAGAAGCGAAGAATTTAAAGGAATAACGAATTTAATTTCTATAAAAAATAATTGGACTATGGCGGCTACCATACGATACTCGTACAAAACGAAAAATACAACCAACCGTCGATGAACGTTTAACTACCGACGGATAATAATTATTAAAATATCATCGGTGCATAATACGGCCGGTTCGTTAATTATTTGACTAATGCGTTTTTTAGTTAAACCATTTGATTTCGGTACGTCGAAAACGTAATGAGCGCAGCCGGCAATTGCTCGATTTAATGACACCAAAAGGTGCCACCAAACCGCCGTCAAGCCGCGCGAATTACGGAATTCGAATTTCGAAATAAGTAAACGTCCGTGTAATCACCGACTGCGCTCGTTGATATTACAAAACACGGGCTGAAAGAATATACGCCGTGGGACGGAATATATCGAAAGCCGAGTGTATCGAAAATAGTTTGCGGCGACAGGTGACGGTTGGGGGGTTGGAAGTGTATAACGCGACGACGAATAAACAAACTCGCCGTATTATTTTCGATTTTTGGTCGCCTATCGAAATGATTAAAAAAGGAGAAAAAAGGTAGTAAACGCGGTATAACACGCGTTACGGGTGACGATGGCGACGTGCAAACGTCGTTAGTACAGCGGGCGGCTTGCGACGGCGCCGCCGCCACCGCCGCCGCCAAAGAGGCTTATGTACACGGGACGCGGCGGCGCCCGTTGGCCTTTAAACGATCCCGAAACCGCCTTTTGGTGCGCGCACGCGCCGTCACTGTGTGTACACGCGCACGTATACATAATATATTGTGCACACACCGGCTACGCCGACAAAGCGCTACGCATTTGGGCGGGTCGTTGGGAAAAGGCTTTTGCGATCTCCCGTGCGGCGACTAAAAGCTACGGCGGTGCGAAACATCCGCTCCCGCGGAAACGGGCGAACGGCTTATTTGGATTTATAGATCTCCTTATTCGGCTCTTATATTTCACGTACAATGGCGGCCGTATACGCGCGTATATTATGTACATATTTGATATACAGGATGAATCGAAAACGACGCTTATTTTATTTTTCGAAAGATCTACTTTATTTTTTTTTTTTTAAGTAGCGAAAAAATACGTATACATGTTCGATATATTTTACGACGCGAGTACGAAAAATCACATCGACCTCTCTACTAGCCCGTCGCCCCGTTGGCGGCCCGGGACGTTGTCCGCGTATTTTTTCCCCTTTATCGCCTAACGTTCGGAAACGAAGTCGATTTTCCGAAAAGTTAATAATGGCGCCGGTTTCGATTCACCCTACGTATGCGTACACCGTATAGGTGAGGCATTAGGAGGTGCGCAAATGCGTGCGCACGTAATCCGACGACGGGTGTATCGATAATGGAATTCGCGCACATCTCGCCGAAATTTTAAGTTCTCCGCGCGAGATTGTTGTTTTACACGTTACCGGGATTCGCTACACACAAATGCACGTATTATACTAAAACACGCTCGCGCAGTCATATAATAATATAATATTGTACGCGTACATTATATACATATATGTTTGAACATAAGCAGTGGCCACCGCCGAAGGTATTATAATATATTATGCTCGGTTGCTCGCCCCTAAAATATGTGGCGGCGCTCGTACGAATATATATATATATATATATATATATATAAAGATACATATTGCAGAGGCGGCAGCAGCCGTTAACGCGGTTAATCCGTATTAAACACAGAAATAATAATAATGTGACGGGGCACGAGGAAGGGGAAAAAAAGCGAAAAATAACAACGAGACGTCGACCCGAAATTAAATCCGTTAAAAGCCCATTAAACGACGTCGCTCAAATCTTAACATTATATATATATATATATATATAATGCGTAAATACAAAATCAATTCTACCACGACATCGCCGTCCATATAGTTTTAATCGTGTTACGTTTTTTTTGTTTTTTAATCGTATTCACGCTCGTGTACTTCTTCTTGTATGTAACGTAACCATTTCGTAAAAATCCGCGCAGATGTGAAGTCAGCGACGCGAAATCATTCGCGGTTTTTGATCACGACGAGAAATACGTTCGCCTTAATTCTTTAACTAATTGCGCCGCGGTAAATGTGTTCGTATTACAGCCGTGTAGCGTATATATATAAGTGTGTGTGTGTATTACATATAGCAGAGAATTATAAATCGAATTTTCAACTGATACCTATTGTTTGAAATGTACGTCGTCTGCAGCTACATATATGACTATATACATCTGAAACTGTAAGTGACAGCACAGCGATTTAACGCCTATATTTGAAACGTAATGGAAATTGCGGTACGCGAAATATTTTAAAAATAAAAAAAAATCTCTATCATAATACGTCTAAGAGCTATAATTTCAAAGGAAATATTCGTTCATACGTACGTAGTTTATCTCCCGATTCTAAAAATACGATCGTTCATTAAATTTTGGCCGTGTAAAAAATAATTAATAAAATTAAAAAAAAAAGTAATTAACTATACGACTTTGCGGACAAACGCGAATATTTACTATCGTCGTCGCCTACCGTTCAATTTCTAAACCTCGGAATTGTTTGTATACATATTTTGGGAATCGACTTACATCTAACGACTGAACGGATTTTATTACTTTTTAGTAAATTAATTAGTCGACGTATTTATTTATTTATTTGTTTAAAAACAAAACACTAATATTATTTCGAACTAGCCAATCGCCACGGTAAATATTGTCACAGTGGGCAAACTAAATAGGAGCGTGAAGAGACTACTAAACATTTTAACTACACAATGACCTTGTATTAACATATTATGTATATTATACGTTTGTCTGTTGTATATGGTTTTTCGATACTATTATTCCACTTTCCTATTTCTAATTGTACGCGCGAATCATTTATCCGGACAATAATATAATACGTAATTATGTATAGGGTTTGAATAAGAACACTTTTTGAGTTTTTCACCATACTGGTTTCACGTTCCGACTCGTCTAAATTGACATTCATTTTTAAATACGTAAGGAACGCTTCTTGTTAAAATATTTTTCTAGGGCTTGAAAGATTTAATTTTAAACGATTGAAGTTTAAACATTCGTTCCTATATAATGATCTAATCTGTGGATAACCGAATATTTGTTGTACAAACAAACACGTCGAACAATTGCTCCGATTTAGGGATTATATAAAATGAACAATTATTTACTAAGAGTATCTCTATATCGATAAAGATTAATTACTATAAATTTTGAACATTTAAATATATTGATTTACTCGACAAAAAAACGTTATCTTAGAGAAAATACGATTAATTAAAACGTACGACAAATTGTTATCACATATATGTATATATATAGATTTATAATATTATTCGTTGTTCTGATAAGTAGACATATATATATATATATATATATATA
>JAIPRN010001042.1:0-56043 GCA_025469175.1 Geopemphigus sp. TES_GeoC_2020
CCGTTCTTACGAATGTATATATATATATATATATATATATATATATTATATAATGTATCTTTAATTTTGCGGAATATAAATCATTTGTAAAATTTGTCACAAGTTATATAAGATATGTATTATTAAAAGCCTTCATTGGTTAGTTCTTAAACACGTTTTAAATATAATTGATCAACATTGTTGTTATATTACAATACATATTATATCGACGAAGTGATTTTGATATTTTTATTGATTCACTTATCATATCATATGTTCTATTCTGAAATAAATATATTAAGAAAAGAAACTGAAAAATAAATTTTTTTTTAAATAATTTGAAACAACACAAATACTTTCTGGTATTCATCGAAATTCCCTCAGGTAGACCTTTCCTAATATTTATATTTGAAAATTATTTCGAGCGCGATGTCAAATCGCGTTTGCTAACTAACATATTTTTTGCGCTTTAAATGTAATAATATTTATAAATTATAATTTCTACAGAATTAATTATTATATCATTAAGCAATATATTATTTATGAGTTCAACATTTTTTCATGCGAGTAAGAAAAATGGTTGAAAATAATAATCCTGCACATTTTTTTAAGTACTAATTATTATTTTACATTCAATTGTCCATGTAAATAATACTACTACGTACGACTGAGCAATAACGAGTTAAAATTGTAATTTTAATTAAGTTATTGAAAACGTTATATTTTGTAGAATTTAACTTTTAGCTTAGAAATAAATGTGTTTACTTCAGGAAATATCGACTTTTTCGATAGGCATACAAATATATAGACTCTAGATTTTAGATTGCGAAATAATGATCGCTAGATATATAGAATATTAAAGTTTATTCATATTATTTTGGTTACTAAAATATTTATAACAAGTCGTTCAATCTTTGCATAAAATGTTATATAAACAAACGTTTAACAGTTGAAAACATTTAATAAATACTATATTCGGACGATTTGTTTTCATTATTATTTAGTAATAAAAAAATTTCAAATTTCCACTTAATTACTATTGTAAAGTAAATTTTGAATTTTTAGATTTAACATCATTAATATTTAATTTAAGTTTTAAGTTTTTAAATAAATTTAATTCAAAGAATAAAAAAATTAGCTAACTTGTTCAAATTATTATGTTTATTAATTGTATCTTGTACGTGGTTAAATTCATAACTTAATAAACAATAACTACGTTATAATTAAAACATGCATTTTTATGTAAGTATACCTAATGTAATTTGGATATACATATGCCATGAATTAATAAAGTCAACATTTTCATAGGTAGATATATAATTAGAGGTTAGCACGGTAAAATATATTTGCGTAAAAGTCAATTAATGAATTTTTCCTTATATTTTTTAGAAAATAAAATACACAAATTGATCAAAGTACACAAACATTTCATATTTTTAACATACAATGTTTTTTTAAAAATATAATTATTATTCCTAATTATAATTTTTGTAAACATTTTACAGATCACTAAAGCAATAAAAGAAATTATTTATTATTATGACTGAATTATCATAATATTATTAATAACGCCTAAAGAATAGTATACATTTAGCTTTTTTATAATAAATTTTGAAAAACAATAATTCATCAAGTGAATTGACGTTTTAAGGACCAAGAATAATTTCCAAAATAGTTTAGATTTTATATATAAGACAATTTTTTTATAAAATAATCGTAAGATATGTATTAGTATGGATATTTAAATAATTAAAAATTTTAAAACAAATGTCAATACGAACGTATCAATATTAAAATTAAAAAAAAGTTATTAAGTTATTATTTTTTTTGAGAAAACTTGAAATGATTTTTACGAACGTTAAAAATATGTTTGTATTTTTCAATTTGTATTCACTTCATATTTAGAATATTGTTAAACAATGCTTCCTCTGTATCATTATAAAATATTTTAAAATTACTTATTCATTCACCTTTCTTACAATTTTGAACGTAATTTCAACAATAATATATTTTTATCTAGGCTCTATTTCAATTTTAGTTACTACGAACATTTTATCGTTTTTCATTAATAAACACCAAATGACGCTGAATATAGATTCAATAAATAATACATTTAGACTTATACTTATATTTATACCATCTCACATAACTTTTCCCAGTTATCTGGCTTTTTAAAATTGTAATATTTTTAAAACATAGTATTATCTTTACTATTTATTAAAAATTATTTATAATAACACGAACTAAAATTCTGTGTCCTACGGATTTTGTACAGAGAATGAAAGAAATAGGCAAAGTAAAAAATTGACAAACGTAAAATAAATAGAATTAAAAGTATAAACGAAATATGTGCGGTGTCTACATATAATTATTAATAGTTTAAAACAATATCACGTCTAAATTAGCTGTTTATTGTCCAGGTACTATTTGATGAAGCATTGTATTTTTTGGTAATAATATCCGTTATTTATTCAGTCTTGAATTATAATAAAATAACAAAGACTAAATAATTACATATTATTTTTTATTTATACTTACTTGATTTGTTGTAAAAATATTAAATAAAAATGATTTATAATTAGATATTACACGATCAGCTATAAATTTAACTATTCTTAATTTAAACAATAATATACTCGTACGTCTATCTATTTATTCAATCAAAATGTATAAGTAAATCAATGATATAAAATGAATATGTTTCACAAATATTTTATACATTTTCAGTAATAATAATATTAAGAAAATAGATTTTATATTCTTTGAATGTCCATAGTGTGTTTCTAAGACAAAAAAATATAATATAATCATAGTTTAATTTTAAAAAATGAAATCTAAAAGTATTTTTATTTTAAATTACTTAATTATAAATAAATAATAATTCAATTATTAATAGAATTTATAAGCACTATGAAATACAAATACAATACTCAATGTCATACAACTCAAACTATAGATTTAGAATTATCGCGATAAAATTACATTTGTGAGTATCGCTCTATTAAATCAACTATCACTAAATGAATATATATTAAGTATAGATGATGATACCGAAATAGTTTTTTAATGATCGAAATCTTTCGAGTAAACCATTTTAAAAATAGTAAATATAAAATAGAATGTTATTGTGTTTGAGTTCGTTTAAATTAATTTAATATTTTAATTTTATTAAAACAAATTTTATAAAATATGATAAATTAAAGAACTTGATAATACCTATAAAAGTGCACAACAATTATTTTAAATATCTAAACTGAAGAGAAACTCATGCATAAGAATCATAATTATATTGAAATTGTATAATATTTATCAATGAAAAATAAATGTAAATACATAAAATGTAAACCATTAATAAATAAAAGTTTTTCAAAAATTTAAATATAATTAAAGGTGTAAAACTATTTTTAATTATCAGATAACTCTCTCTTTGTCAAAATACGAATACTAGCTATATTACTGCATAACAATTATTTTTAAATAATAATTAATCGATCCGTGTGAAAAATAACTGTCTATTAATGATTTAAAACAAGTCATTACATTTTAAAAAACTCGAAATGTAATGTACTATTTAAGTGTTGTAATAGTTTAGTACATTAATAAATATTAATTATAATAGCTTGAATTATGTTTACAATTATTCTATTTCATTTTCTTCCAAAAATTGTTGGAACAGTCTAGTTGGTCATTCATAGGGTTTTTAATACAAAAGAAAAACAAATAATCATAATAACAAAGGACTATTTTGTAGAAATACATTATATTTACACATTTATCTATAAATGTTGTTGAATATTGGTGCGAGTTGTGTTAGTATGCAAATTATCCAAGGTGCGAATTTCTATTTATTTTTTCTCGTTTTTATTGAAACGTCATTTCATGATTTTAATAAATAGCATAGTGCATACAAATTTCTGTTTGCCACCGACTGTAGTCACGTATTCGTACGTAACGTTGCAGCCCAAGGATCTAATTGAATTTGTTGCAAATAGCAATACATCACTTTTGAGTCTTATAAAAAAATATATTATAGATTAATTAACTTGGATAAAAAGTGGAAAGATCCATGAACGGAATTGGAATACAATGAGCGTTCTTTTGCGTTTAAAATAAAAATTATTATCAAATAAGTAAACGTTATAATATATATAAAACGGTCATACTAATATATCTACATTAATTTTAATACTATTTTTTTTTCTTTTATATTACCTTTTAATGTTATATTATTACAGCTCAACAATTAAAAAAAAATACTTTACGTGTATAGAAACATAAAATGATTTCGATAATTTCCGGTTAAATTTCTATAATTTTCTGAGTTTTCGTGACGATAATTTAATAAAATTTCAATTGATATTACCTAAAAATTAAATACAAAGTTTGAAATATGAATTATAACAATATTTATACGTGGTTTTTGTTTTTAAATGTTCTTATACACTTCAAATTTTAAAATAATTTGTCGAAAACTATATTTTAGTTATTTTTGGTTATAAAAATGGTTAACAATATTAGAATAGTATATCTGAATTTATAAATTTACCAAGAATATTTGATTAATACTTTAGATTATATTCTTTTGAAGTATGACAGAACAACAAATCTGATTATATCAAAAATTTACGCACGAGATAATAAATGTTGCCAAAGTATTTTAAAAATTATAATAAGTAAAATGATTTTTAAAGTAAATAAAATAATTTAGAAAAATTCACATTTGACTATATTTAATCCGCAGCCAAACATTTTTGTTAAAAAAGCATAATATAGATTTAAATAACAAAATTGATGTTAAAAAGTTCGAAAAATTCTAAGTATGGATGTGTATCGTCGTACTAATATGAATTAAAATTACGGTGTGCTATTACTCCGAATATATTGAAACGTCTGAAACAAAATATTTTTATTACGTTTTTTATAAAATATTTATGAAAACAAATTAAACTTCTTTTATTGAATTAAACTGTGTAATTTAATAAAACATATTTCTTCGCACGATTGAATACGAACATGTCCTATAAATATATACGTTCGACAAAACAAAAAGTTCACTGTCTTACATATTTCCTGTAACGTAAGGGTCCTTATTAATCTTACAGGCTGAATTAACGTGTTTGAATGTATATTAGTATACTTGAGCAAGCTTAAATATTTTGTTATTAAAAAGACATTATAAAAAATAACGTCTCGCCTGGTCCAATAATTTGTCAATTTTGTTTAGGGGTTTTCAGAAATATAAACAGGATCAAATATGTAGAGACGACATTATTATATTATATTCCATCGTGTGTGTTATATTTTTGAAGTAATGTTTGTTGTCAGTGATTTATACGAATGGAAACTATTATTTTCTTACGGTTGGTCGGAATGAAATGTATATGGGAAATGTCCACGTCCACTCACTACAACAGCACATTCAATGTACCAGAATCTAAAATGAATCCGGCGTTGTCATCGTCTTTTATCTAACATAACTTGCTTACAATCTAAACGTTTCATCTTCTGTTACGTAGTCTACATATACCAATATCCTGAAGCTCTTTCAAAAATATCCGCTTAATATCAAATTTAGACGTCTAAATACACATATTATTCAAATAATTACAAGCAATAGTGAAAATGTTTCTGATATTTATTTATTTATTTTCCATTATGTATTCCGGTTTTATATTATGATGTCGAATTCGTAAATCCGAAATTGAACTCATAATTTTGATTCGCGTATGGCGAAAAATTAAATATTAAATTCGTTTTTAGAGTGGAAAAACAAATTTTTTATCAAACGTTCACTGCCTGTATGAAGTTACGCGTTTTAAATTATTTCATTTATTGTTAATTAGTATACCACATTGTAAACTTTTCAAAGAATGCAAATACAAATAAATATACTAATATATATATAAATTAATAATTTATGGATACGATAAAATTAATTTGTTTAAATAAAATAACTTTTAAAAAATTATTATAGCGTATTTAATAAATTAATGATTTTAGTTAATAATTATTTAGCGCCAATTATACGAGTTAAGAAGCACTCGATTTATCAACAATTCGTTAGTTTCAATAATTTTCTCAAATATATCACTTTTTTATTATAGTTTTATAATATTGTTAATAATTTTTTTTAAACGATTATATTTTTTACTTAGAAGAAAAACTAAATTTTTATTAATAAAGAGTAAACTTGAAAATATATTTATTACTCATTTGTCATATTTATTTCACGATAATAAATAATGAAAATTTTTCATACTAATAAAAACAAGTATTCCTATTGTCACTTTTAAATATTAAAAATCTTATTATTTAGGGTTTGTATAGATTTAATATAAACTAAATACTCGCGCATAAAATAAACATCTAGCTAAATTATTATTTATTATAATAAAATATATTAATTATGTGTTAATTACGATTGAACGAATTTCAAAATTTCTTTTTAGTGTTTTACTTTTCAGATTCTACTCTAAGAGTATTACCGTATTCTCATAACTATGTATTATCTACAATATTTTATTTAATTCCTGAGTTTTTTTCCAATTTTTTATGAATAACTTTATTACACGGAATTTCAAAAGAATTTATTAGGTATTCAGGACTGCAACCGGAACTGAGCAAAATATTGAAGGTAACGGAAAAGATCGAGGAATATAAAAATCTAAAACCTTGTATATACAATTGTTTTTAAATTTGTAGGATAAACAACGCATTATAACGACATGAGATTTATGCGTAACCACAGTCTTGTAATCTCGATTTGAATTTACAAGTGGTAACAATTATTCTCGTGTTTGAATAATACGCGTTAAAATTTTGTAGTCGTGAAATTGTGATTATTTAAATATAATTCAATCATTTGCTCGATAAATACATTTTTCTTTAAATAATCGTTTGTAAACATTTTATAAAGAAACCTCGGCTGACAATGTATTGTACACATTGATAATCCAAACTGTAGCCATCTCATCTATAATCTTGTCATATATGCGCAATATAACCGTGATCAATACCGTATCATAATGCATTAATAAATAATCCACACCTTACATGCGCAAATTATTTTGTCCCCGTAACGTTACCTGGTTGGATGCTGACAGTTTGTATTAATTGGTAATTTAACTATTTTGTGATTATCAACCTACTTAATTTTAACTGCTCAGAAATATAACGGCATCTAGCAGTAACTACAGATTGATAAAAATGTAATACTTCATACAAGTTCAAATATGAAACATGTTGAGTAGTAACAGTATTTTATTTTTATTCTGACATTACGATAATATATAAAACGAGAGGTATTAGATAATTTATAAATAAAAAATATACATAGAAATTAAAAAATTTCTAAAAACAACATAATTTTGTTACGTATTTTTATTATGAAATGTTCTGAGATAATAGTTAGAAAAACACTAGGATTTTATTCGATAAATATTAATTAAATTTTTTGTTTGAGAGTCTATTAGTTTATTATCGAACACATAGCTACGTACTTTGGAAGTTATAGGTATGTTAAATATGTTGAATGTTTGACTTTTAAAACAATCAAAGTAATATTATGCTTAAAAAATACAATTCAAAAAAGTCCATACGAGGTTAAAGGGAGTAATATGAAAATGTTTCCCTTCGATAATAAATATTTAAATTATTGGAATTAAACGTAAAATATTTAAATTTAAATTTGATTTTCCCGTCGCGTAAGAAGTGATAATTTGAAAATGTGAACGTAAAAAAATTATTAACAACGTGAATTTCGAGACCATTCGCTAAAAAGTATAACGGTTTATCTTATTATGTTTTCTAAAAGAAATATTTTTATTTTATCTAATTTTGATTGACATTATTTAATATCAGCTGTTTATTTATACTTGTCATAATAAAATTAATACGCCGGTCATACGACCAAAAGGTCGACGTTTTATTTTCAATTTTTTTTTTAATACGTCTATATTATTACACGTAGATTGATCGATGATCTTTTATATAAGGATTTTTCTTTTGATAGGGTTGAAATATTATTGGCAAAAAACTGCTACTAATTATACTCCCTATCGAAAATAGGTTATAGACATTAATATATAGATATATAGATATTAATTATAACTACTACATATTATACTGTATATTATGTTTTAATAATCATTTTGAATGAAGCGCACATACACAAAATTGTAATTATTAAGACATTACGTTTCTAAATATCGCTGTTAATCGTTTTATGGAAATAACAAATAACGGTAACAAAATTTACATTGTGTTTTACAGTTCAGTAATTTTTACAAAAATGCTTAAGCATATAATAATAACAATAATACAACTTATTATCGGTATGATTAATGATTGTTTTATTGTTTGTTTCATAGGTAAGATTACGTAATTAAACATTGAGGCTGAAGAAAGAAATCTTTGGAAATTTGTATATGTAAGCAAATTAATATTTTATCATTCGTAAACATCTTTTTTTTATATTTAATTCTTAATATTTATTGATCAATAAAAATAACGTCATAAAGTTATGTATACAATCTATAATATATAAGAGTAAATTCTAAAATAAACAACATTAGTAATTTTTTTTTTTAAATGTAAGCTTTAAAATCAATAATTTTTAATAATTATTATTATATTTAACGTTTTGATATTGGTTAACTTTAGATTTTATAAAAGAAAATTCCGCTTCAATACAATAAATATTTGTTTTTTATTCATTTTAATGTGAAAGTAATTGTTCTAACCGAATTTTTTTATTTATAAAAATGTATCGAACTCTAGCACGACCGTAACTAATTATTTTCTATTAAATATTCTTTCTATTTATTACTAAGCAACTTATTTAGAAGAAAATATAGAAAAACGAAAAATGTGTTCTATATAAATTTCGCTATATAATTGTATCCTCGCAATTCTCATAAATATCCTTTATACAGTTTTATGACGATTCTATCCAATAAAAATCCCTAAAGTGCCACAGAGTTGTTCTTATTGCATTATCAGACGAATGATCGGTCGTCTTTAATTAACTAAATGTTATAATAAAATTGCAATTGTGTAGTTTATTATCGTTACGCCTATATACCCCAAAGAACCGTTTTGGGAATTTTTGAAGAAAACTAAATATATCTCTCTGGCATAAACCAAAACACATGATCTGTTAATTTATGGTAGATAATCCGTTCCGTTGATTTCATATGTTTAGTTATAAATTCGAAATTATTACTTACAATTAATATTACCCAATAGATAGGTTGAAAATGTCTTTGAAACGCAAGTCCTATTGTTAATGGTTCATCTGACAAGACGCCCGATATTTAAATACTTTGTCAGCGCAATTTCAATATTAAATAGTTCGCGTGATTCAATAATAATCATTTCGTTATTGTTTTTCAACAAAATTAAATTAACGTTTGTAAATATACGTGTACATAATGTACACATGTAGGTAATCGAAACTAAATAAAACCTTCAGATTAATCGATCGTAATATTTTAAGTACTAAAATGGGCGAGGTTTTAAGAAACCTAGTGAATGGAGTGTAAAAAGGGCCAGAGAAGCGAATAGTTTAAGACAGTATTTTGAAAAGCATAAGGGATAAAAATAGGGGATTCAATTTCGTCAGAAAGGAGTTCGGATAGACAGAATCAATTAAACGTATATTCACGGTCCGTAAGAACAAAGGAGCGTAATCGTAGGGAGACAAGGAATATCGAGTCTGTGAACGTCAATCGTCCGATTAGTCTATTTTATTTATCGTCGTAATGAATATATATTTTATATAAAACCACGCGAGTTTAGTACCGATTTGTTGTTTTTAATATAATAAAATAGCAATTGATATGTTTTAGATATATTTACTTTAGTTATTTTCATAAAGATAATTCGGGTCCGTAATGTGAGATCGGTGAACCAGAAAACATATACCGTATCCAGCAAATATAAAACAACTATAAAAATAATTGATATTTGCCTTAAATATTGTAACGCGAAAACGTCTTATAAATCGTAACAAATAAACATTTAATTATTACAAAACGAAATGTATTTTGCAAAACGAGATGGTGGCGTCGGAATTCCAAAATCGGATTGTCCGGCCCGCGGTCTATAACGCTTAAAGTAGGCCAAATAATTGACTATCTACAAACCTGTGGGATTTTAACTTAAATTACTTAATGCGAACCTAGAAAAAAAACCCGAATGAGGAAAACTACGTTACGAAATATTGCTAACGACAGGTTCTCGCGACGCGTCGCGCACGTGTACCGTCAATTCAATGTGCTCGTATTTCAGCAAGAATACGTCGTGTGTTTTTATTCTTTTTTTTCGATGCGGTTTTTTCAACAATAAATTACTTGACGAGCCGGGTGGCGGCGAACACTAAACTTTTTTTTATATCGTTGCAACAACGGAACCGTATCAATTTAATTAAAAATTAAAAATCAACATACATTCCACTACAATATTATAACACGTACCACAAAAAAGGATGAGATAAATCCCTCTTTCCATTATCACTGCTTCTCTTTCATAAAGGCTCACCTGCTTAAACTAAAACAATGTTTACTGTAATCGTTTTCATAAGAAATTATTGTAATTGACTTTAGCGCTTTATCCGCTTAATGTATGCGTATATTTATTTGATTCCCAGCTATTAATAGTTTTCCGTATGGAAAAAAATGTAATATTTAAACGACTCCGTATCGAGTATTTCGTACATTTATATATTTATCGATAAATTTATATTGTAAATCCGCGTCGTTTCGAAAACCAAAAATAAATTTATATTAAATTTTTTATCGTATTCAGTTATCGAATATATATATATATATATATAATCGCGAAATTTGAACAATAATAAAATAAACCGTTTAGCTTTTAGTGTATATTAAATTTCATAAAATGTATAACCATATGATAATAAATACAAAGAAATTACCATCAAATTGATAGCTTGTAAATTGTTTTATAATTACATTACAATAAGGTTTTTTCAACGAAATCGATTTCTTTGTGTTTATAGGAGCGTGAGAAAATACATCAATACATGTACGCTATAATCGGTAGACAGTATAAATTGAATAAATTATTGAGATATATTTATATATATATATCAGAAAACCATGGGACATACATAAATACCTATATATATATATACGTATTTGTGTATGTCCGATGATTTTCTAGTCTTCGCGATATTATTCTTCCGTCGGCCGACGAAATGTAATATTTTATTAAATGATGTAATATTTTACAACTAAATTATTTAGGTAATTGAAAAGAGCGAGGGAATTAGTTTATACGGTTTTAGAAAGGTTCAAAAAGTTTTTGAAGGCGTGACGAATTTCAAAAAATTAATTATCCCATTTTATAAATACTTGAAAATAATAATAATTAGTTTAAAAGGAAACCACGTAAAAACGCTAAATAAAAAAGAACAATCGAAGCCTCAATGTCATTAGCGTTTTTTTTGTTCACGCGAAAGCCTAATTTTTCAAATTATATAGCATAATATATATAAATATTTACTAGTATAACACTTATTCAGTTTTGTATGGGATAGGCAATAGTTTATTTTGTACACGTTTAACCGGAATATGCCGATTTAAATTCTCTAGAAGTTACGCAATACTGACAAGTGTGAGCATTTGTCACGCACCGCATGGCCCATACATACATACGGGCCGTATGGCCGTTTTGTCAATAATAATTGTGTTACCGTCCCAAAAACCTATTAGGATTGTTTATATTTTCACTTAGAGGCTAAGGCGTAATTTGTGTTGACACTGTCCAGCGATTAATTATACCCTTTAACACAAAACGGGGTGCAATTTTGAAATAAGTACGCGGACGAACGCGCATATTATATCGCGGTCGTGTTAAAAAAATAACCCGAACTTGTTTACCCTTGTGCTTATCCGACAACGAAAGGTTTTTTCGGGATGACGTCCGAGTGATAATTGCTAGAAAACGTCGTGTTTATGACGAAAAATATCCGGTTTTACTTGTAGTGTTTTTCAAAATGGAAACCGCCAGAACTTCGGCCGAACACGCGACAATCGCGTAGTTCTTCGTCCCTATTTGTCGTAACAAAATGAGAACAATCACTAACGTTTCATCTCGAAAATTCGTTATTTTCAGTCGTTAATAGTTAATATATTCTTATAGTTTGATATTGGGGCTGACGAAGGTTAACAACAAATTTTGGATTACCTACAAAGTCTGTTAGAAGTAATTTATTATTTTTGTTACGTTTAGCGTTATTAGCGAATTCAAACGGCGTTATTTTTTTATAAACCTTAATGAAAGTAACCTCTGCCGTAAATATAATAATTTATTTCAGCTTTGAAGGTTTAAAATTAATACTTTTCACGAAACTGTTTACCCAAAATAACTTTTATCTATCAAATTTATTATGTTTAAAACAAATTAATTTGTACCTGTATAGATTATTTAAACTTCTTTTCTTTATTTAATTCTATTAAGTTCCAAAACAAGTATAAACAAATAACGTGTTTTTTACATACGTCACTGTATTTATTATTATATTTCGCTATTCATAAATTCGATTTAAAATAATTCAATCGTTAGTTTTAATAATTTATGAAATATATATAATTAAACCGTTGCGTTATTTTTAAGTAGAATATTTTTATAAAATAACGATTTATTAATAAATAGTAGCTTTTTGTAAACTGGCGATTATTTTACAGATAATGTAATTTATTTTTTTATTTTAGTTACTTAATTAGATTTTTTCTTCATTATTAATGTAAATATTAGTCGTTGAAAAGTTATTCCTACTCATAAGAGAAAATATGAATTCCATTATACTGGAGAATGTGGATAATTAAATTATATAACGATATTGAATTTATCAGTCGCGTATTATAATATTACACTAGAGATGCTTTAATAAGGTTTGAACGTTACTTGTGTTTAGAATGAACTCGAATTCTGAACAATTTAACGATAAAAAATATTTATAATATACGTGCATAATTAATGTACATCCCATAATTATATTTACTTTTTAACATATATTTTCATATGTAATGTTCATATTTTAATTATTTTTAAGGTTAGGGATTTATTATTATTATTTATTGTTAATAAGTTACGATATTACGAAACACTTTCTCTATATTATACATAATCGTATTATTTATTTCGCTGAAATTATGAAACTGTTGTGCATTAACGGTTTGCTTAAACAGTCGATCTAAAAGATACAGTGTGTGGTTATTATTTGTCGATTTTGTGTTCTAGTTAGACGATCGTTAATTTACTGTAATCAAATGTTTAGTGTGGCTTAATTTTGCAATCGAATTTTCAACTTCAAAATTATTTAATACTATTTATAAAATTACTATATATATCGTATAAGTTATTTGTCATATTAATTTGCGGCACTCTGTTTTACTTGAACAATCGCTTGGCGACAAATGTCAATACCTTTTAAATTATATTACTGTTACGTGATAACATTGGTTCGGGAATTATGTATCGCGATTTTGAGTCACTCTATTACTGACGTACTATAATATTGTTCGAAAAATTCAAACTAATTTACGTCTATAAGAAATAGGTTACGATGGTTCGTGTGATATAATTATGATAAATGTGTTTGAAATTTAACTAATAACAATAATATCAATTATGTAACCGAATATTATGAGCGAAATTAAAAGTGTACTACTAATGTAATACTTGAGACGTAGACCTAATATATCATTGTTTATTATTCTTCACATTGTAATTATTGATAAACGTAACACGAACCTTGTGTATAACTTAAACACTTATATATATATTAGAACACAATATTCTCTATTGGCCCCTAATATTTTATGTTTACAGTTACTAAAGAAATGCGTTGCCAATGGCCACGTACTAAGAACATTTCTCCAACGGCCCTACATTTTCTTGTTATAATTTACGCATACATTATATTCAAGCGTATAAAAAAAGTTAATTAATAATCTAATATATAACGCGTAATAATTCTTACTACGTTTTAGTAGTTGTCGAAACGTATATACTTTAAACGTGTATTATGATCTATTTTAATCCGCATTTGATGAAATAAGTTCGGCGAAATTCGGTTCTTATTAAATATTAAACACGAAGATAGAATTGATCAAAATATGAGTGTTAATTGAATACACTTCTTACAGTGTTGTAGCTTTTATTATGGGTTAATTTATGTTAAAATTGCATTTTTCGTTGTGCGTATTTTATCTATTATAATATTATGTTTATTCTGCTTATAAAAGTTGCTTGTTTATACATATAAAGATGACTTTTAAATTTTAATATTACGCGAATA
Source organism: Geopemphigus sp. TES_GeoC_2020 (assembly GCA_025469175.1). Lineage (NCBI taxonomy): Eukaryota > Metazoa > Arthropoda > Insecta > Hemiptera > Aphididae > Geopemphigus > Geopemphigus sp. TES_GeoC_2020. The sequence continues at coordinate 14,306 of JAIPRN010001042.1, forward strand.
ATATCGCTTATAAAATATTAGTAAGTTGAGCCATTTACAAGTAGTAGATAATATTTATTGCCAAAGATTTAGTAGTAATTATATCTACAATGGTATTAGTAAATCTTTAAATTGATTGTAAAAACCATTACCATTGTTAATATCGTATGTCTGCGAATAAATGTTATCATGGACACTCAATACTACAGTGTGTACTTCAAAAAACAATACGACGGAAAACAATTGTATGTTGGACTGTTAAAAATCCGAACGGAATATATTATTTATGACAAGTCCGCTATTGTTACTACACAGAATATCAAATGTCATTAACGTTTAAATGTTTATACCGTTATTATTTGCATTCGCGTGGCAAAAGCGCCGCTACATCGCGTCAGAAGGTCGTGAGAATATTGACAATATGCGATCGCTAACAAAGACTTTACGCCGCCTAACATTCTTTACCCCGTTGCCCCGGGGAATGGTTTGCAAGAAAGTTCGAGACCCCCCTAACTGGAGGGGAGGGATACCGTTCAAAATTAATTTTAAATTCCCCACTAACGGTCAGTTTTACCATCCCGAACCGAGAGACTGATCGAAATTACAAGTCTTACGGCCACTGAACGTCTCAGTCTCTGCCAGTAATTCGTTTCTGAATATTCGGGGTGTTTATCGACGTTCGTGTACGGACAGAGATACCGGACAATATCGTTGATACGGTACAGAAGTTAGACGCAAATTCTTCGACACCTACCCACATAAACAATAGTCATTGGCTGTGTTACTGCCTCACTATTGGGACAATCAATACGACAGTGAATTCTTGAATTGGGTTGAACGACTTGCTATTTAGTAAAGCTTTTGAGTGTATTGGTACGCTTTACTACGTAATTTCATTAAGATTTTTTGGCATAACCGATGTTGGTTGGACCTAAATATACCTAACATCGCTCTCATGTACGCACGGCTCGTGACTTGCGCTAATAAACCACCCGTATATCGAAGGTGGAGATTTTGATGTTATGCTAGATATCCAAAAGTGTCGTTTGCCTCTCTTGTTAAAGTGCCATAAATCCACCAATATCCTTGTCCAAAAAATATGTCCTAGTATGTATGTATTCGACGGCTGATGGTAACTTTTACTTTATCCATCGCATATAACTCATTTTTATACGAATAAAGATAACCATTTTAAATGTTATCTATACGCAACGAAGATCGATTTATAATAACATGGATAAATATTGAATAAATTAATTTTCGACTTAAGCGTACACACGATTTTAATAGCATAAAAAATATAAAAGTACGTCTTTTTGAACTAATAACACGTGAAATTGGTTAACGTGTAACGGTTCCAAGGTTTTCGAGTTATGGCTTCAAATATCTTTAGCATTTTTTTTAAACTTACGTAAAATAAATGTCACATTTATCAAATGAAGTTTGTCAGCGTTTAAACAATTACAAATATGGCTACGATCGAGTATTGACGAATATATGTTATTTAATTTATATAAACGTAAAAATTAATAAACCCATACTATAAATAGCTACAAAAATCACGAATAAATGCAAACGAAGTTCAGATCTAAACGATTACTGGTGAAACAAATGTTATGTTCATATTGTTATTAACTATCCTACAACCGTAAACTTAAATTGAACAAATAGAAAACATATTTAAAATATATGTATAAATACGAATATTTTGAATTAAAAAAAATACCTAGGCCTGGGTATTATAGATACTGGAAATTAAAATTGTATACGCTAACCTTGTAACAAACAATAATTTATTATTTTAAGTAAATACAAAAATGTTAAGTATCCGAAAGAGATACGCCGATAATTTTACTAGTTTTTTAAAAATTCATACAATCTTCACACTTTTAGGAATATAAAAACCAAATCTATGATTTATAGAAATATTATGAATTTAGTAATTGTTACATCAAATGAAAAATGTCACAAGTGTTATTCATTGTATTCATTACAAGGCAACAATCTATAAGACACCTTCTTGAATGACGTTAAATCTAAATTATCGTTTTATTTATATTTCCTTTATTCCCCTTGGTTTGTGTTCGAACACAACATTTGAAATTAACACCGTTATCCAAAAAAAAAAACGTTTAAAAAACAGTGATTTAATTATAGATACTATTTGGAGCGCTGAAGGATGATTTCAAAAATTGACGATAAATGGAAAGATAATGTTTACAACAAACTAAGAGTTACCAATATAAACAGCGTCAATAATAATAATTTAAATACCTTTTATGGATTTATTACGTTTCAAATAGATATTTAATAATTTGATCGTATATTGAATTTACGTTTATTTTTTTTGAATATACAAATTATATAGGAAAAATATTTTTTCGTGGTAGAAATTCACGAACCAATTATTCGGTTAGGTAAATTCTGGCAGTAAAATTGCGAATTTAGATACATTAATCGATAAACAAATAATTAAATCATAACTTACCATGTAAAATCTATTCAAATGTAATCAGATAGTTTAACGTATTAAATATACAAAATATAACACTAATAATATTAAATTACAATGGTCATATTAATCTAAATTTTTCATTCATCTATATTCTTTTAAGTTTTAAATTTAATATAATTATTAATATTGATAAATAATTTCCTTATCTCTTGTTATTATCGAATAGTGTAAATCCAATTATGTTAAATGATTTCAAAGTTATTCTACCTTTTTATTAGGTCTATAATTATACATTTCATTGTATATTAGAATACAATGAAATTTTACATTAATCAAGGAAATAATATCGTAATGTTCATACAATTTTAAATATCGTACTTTTCATTATAAAAGTACTCATACTTAATATTTTATTGTAAACTAAAAATACATATTTTAATATCTTCTACATCAAATATGTCGAACCACGTGTCGGTAGCTCATTTTATTTTATGGCCCACAGCTACCAATATTAATAGACTATTAATTGTAAAAATAATATATAAAATTTGTAAATACTTTGAGTTTAACATAAATATTCTACATTTGTTTTTTAATTAAAAATAGATTGACTTTATCATCTATGTATTAAACTAAACACATCTTAGTTATTTTTAAATAATTGAATTCTTTCAATATGATTCTAATTCTACATTTTTATTTTCTCAACAATTTAAACTGAAAAATTATTTTATCGTTAATTTTTATTTAAATAATTTTTGGACATTTTTTTTTAAAAATTATTAATATTTTAATTTTTTTTATAACTGATTTTTTTATATTAAACATTTATTAAGATGAAAAATGTTATTGTTAATGATTAATATGTTTTTTTAATAGTTTTTAAATAAAGAAAAATAATTTTAATATAATTACTACTACTCGGTGGTATATAAAATACTTATTTTTTTTTCAATAACGAATATGTACGTATAGTTTTGAAAATTGAATTTAAATACTATATTTTAAAAAGAAATCAAAATGATTTAATATTTTGAAACACGAACCATTAAATATTGCTATTTGTTTGTAAATCTGTAAAATAACTATATAAATAAGTAACAATAAAAAATAACGAGGGTTTAAATCATATTTTAATATGATCATGAAAATTTTTCAAATATGTAGTTTCTAATTTAAGTATTTTTCAAAAATTGACGTTGTAGAATAAAAATAGGTATATTTTATTTTATACTTAGTAAGGAATACATTTTATATTGATGTACTCATTAAGTGTCGTTTCAATCAAAGTTACCTTATTAAAATGTTCAATGAATAACTTTCCTGGAAATTTTTTGACCAAATGAGTAAAATCATATATTTATTTTCGATATAAACTGTAAATGTTGTAACGATATTTTCGTTACGGGTAAATATCCGCGTTTGGAAGAAATATTGATACGTATTACGGAAATATAAAAATAAGTGTCGTCCATCATCCACAACTTTTTACTTTTTATTTTATTTCGCATTATTTCGCGTGTTTGTTTAACGTAATTCATTTAATCGCGAATTTGTTTTACTAGTTTGCCGACGATTTTACATTTAGAAACTCGATTTACAATTAATCATAATTAATTCACAATTATTTACAATTTGTTCGAAGTCGATCTGGCAAGGTTTAAGGGAGGGAGTCAATTTCACGTAAGTTGGGAACGGAAATCCTTTAATATTTGTCTAAGAGAAAAACGATTAACAATTGGAATTGGAACATGAAATGTATTTTACGAATTAAAAAATTCTATTTATTTAGAAATCTCTTCTCGTAAAAACCATTATATCAGAGTAGTATACGCATTATAATACTTTCTCAATAGATGTGACAGCATCGAATCGTATATGTATACAATTATGCGATTATTGTTTGACACTCAACCGTATGTATATCGCATAAAGATCATTCATCAATATATATATATATATTATGCACCGTCTGACTCTGTAATAGTATACAAATCAGAGATGATGATTAACAAGAAGATTAGTAGTTTCAATGAAATGATAATGAGGATACATAATGCAAATCCGTTGTTTAACCGTGATCGAGGATTTGTGGATGCTAATTATTCTAGACATTATATGACTTGATGAACTGGACTTAATTCAATTCATTCATTAAACAACATATTAGGGTAATAATCGTCTACCGCGTGTAACATGTAAATTGTCGACAAGTCTTTTTCCCTATTAGCTATACTATTATTTTGTTTTGGATCCCGTTGCACGGGACACGTTTATTTCAAAACGAAATGCAACCAGCAAGTGTATATGTATATATATATATAGGCATATAAGAAACATTCATATTTTTTAACGTCTCTCTACGTCCAAGGAGAAATAAACTAAAATGATAAATTATTTTCTTAATATCGTAATAAATATACCATAAAAACACATTTTTATATGATTTTTATCGTATTGTTTGTGTTCAAGAAATGATACTGTAAATAATTATATATATATATAATGACGATATATTTCGTGCTCTATATCTTATAAAATTACTTTTCAACTTACATTTCGAGATATTTTTGTCAGAAACACCTTACGAATGTTTACAGATACACGTTCATTTACAAAGAACGAATATATATAATACAATAAATATCACCTACGTGTTTTTATTTACTTCCACAAAATATTCGTTGAAATTTTCTTTTATTTTCAGTCTAGTTACCACAGACGTATGTTGTCACGTTTAATACCGATTATTTATACAATATGAACAACGATATAAAACAAATGTGGTAGAACTCTCGTGGCACGTAATAACAGTGCGTTTAAATTAAATAATTAATTCGCGATTAAACTTTATAATTTTTTAGTATTTCATGGTATTATCGTTTTTTGTTATTGCAAATAGAGTAATAAACCACATTCGAAATCTACGATAATTGTTTTATAAGAAATATAACTAAAATAACTATTTCGATATTATTGTTCTCGTAACACTTCAAAAACTAATTCATTCGTATTTCGACGTCTCAATATACCTGTTGTTCGACTGTTGAAATGCTAATTCAATTTATAAATATATATAAAAAGAAGAAGTATTCCGGAACTATTCACGTGGACTGGATCGCCCGTACTGAACATCAAACCTTGAATGTCTTGAAGAGCAGGCATCGCTTTGACCTAGCGAACACGTTTTATTATAAAGAGACCTAATAAAATCATAGTACGGATGTTGAATCTTCAAAATAGTCGTCCATGGGTACGCCACAGCATAACCGTCGTCACAGTTTGGCGGCGAAAGAGCGAGATATGAACAACAATGGAACTAATGATGCGCAAGTGTCGTACAAATAAGGGAAGGTGACGGGGATGAAACCCAGAACGTTTTACTTGCGACACTCCAACCCTCTGACTTGCTCGTAATTTGTTAGGCCCAAACACCTGTTAAATAATCGTCTAATAGCGTATTCACTGTGTAACAATGTTTTCCTAAACGCTTAAACTCCTTCAATGTTTTCATGTAACGTAATACAAATAATATTAAACGCGTCGAATAATTATTGATTTGAAATTTAAACGATAATTTCTATACTAAATCAATGGTCTATCGTTATAATTTATAACGTCAAAATTAAAACTATTTATTACACTCGGCATTCCTTGACACATCTTAACTGACTATTTTTGTAATGTTATTTCACTATGAATTTCAACATTTTTTTTAGTAATTTAACGTAAAATACGTTATCGCTTACTTAAAATATTATTTATTTTAAATTGATGTGCGTATGTTAATTAAACATAAAACAATGGCATTAGAGATTAATCGACCACTTCATATCGCAGACATATTATGTATGAAATATTGTATTTATATATAATATATTTTAAATATTTTATATATGTGTGTATATATATATATATAATTGAGTTGTCAACTAAAATGTATTTCAAGAAAAAATCTGGCACATTAAAATAAAGAAATTGTATTCGATCGCGTTGGAAAATATTAATTAGATATCAATTTTGCCTATGAATTTCCATAAATACGTTTCGATCACATTTTATTGGTAATTAAAAGTTTAAATAGTGAAAAAACGTTTCTACTATTGATTATTATCGGTATATTAACCCTTCAATACACAATTTATTAAAATTAAAATTATGAAATTTTTTTTATACGAATTTTTACACTAAGAATTCGAAAAAATAGTAAAAAATTAAAATGCATAACTGTTTATTTTAACTTGAACTTTATATCATGTCCAATTGTAAAACAATAGACATTAACAATACAAAACAAAAAAAATATAATTTTACTAATATTATGGTTCACATTATGCATAATGATTTATCTTAAATTGAAAAAAAAAATGTATTAGACTTGCCCAAGTATATTTGTAATAAACTTAATTCCGTAAGTGATACTCAATTTCGATAAAGTTTATCGCTATTATTTTGATATACTATAATTATATATAATTAATATATTGTAAATGAAAGTGTCCAATGATCTCTTTATGATTATATGAATTTACATTGATGATAATACATTTTATAATTAAAACAAAATTATTAAACGTAACAGCGTATTTGAATATTTTATATTGACAATAGATTTTTGTAATACTAATATAGATAAAAATACCGTTTTTTTTATATGTCCGAAACTTACGTGATAATTTGCTTTGGTACTTAAATGAGTCGCGTCTTATTTTATATTCCTTATGGTCTATTGCTCAATTATTTCGTGTCCATATGTAATAATATTTAAAATAACTACTATTTCACGTTAAAATCTATAAATATAAAATAAATAACAAAAGTATAGAAAGCGATTAATTTCTTTAACTCAGACGTAACTGGATAATTCAACTAATAATATATAAATAATTAAAGTACCTTCGGTTTATTGGTAACTCGGGAGGTGATTAGATTTTGTTTATAGTGACCGTGGCTCCAAGGCGATTTATAACCACGGAAGAAATATAAACCCTCTTCAATGACGCGTTCGATGAAAAAATATTATTGTATTTATATATTTTTTAATTCGAATATTAAGACAAAATATAAACGACTATTTATAAAGTAAAATTGACGGCAATAATGTTTTTTAGTTTTAAAATTTAAACGATTCTTTTCTTTTTTTCAAATTATTATATTAATATAATTTTTTTAATTTTTTTAATTTTTTTTTTTTGTCTGGAATAACAATTGCAAAAATTCCCAGTTTATCGTCTTAGAATATAAAAACAAGAACATTTTCTTTTTTTGGAACTTAGATATCGATTACAAAGCATTATGAAATTGCTAATCATTTAATTTTACAGGTATACTATCTATCGTTAAATATTCAATTTCAGGTAACTATAACATAATATATTATATACCCAGCAAAGTAATTATTAAAATAACCGTTGAACATGATTGGTATATTCAGCTTTTTGAAAACATTTATATTAAATAGTTACAGTCTGTCATATAAGTAATTCAATACGAAAGTATTTGATCAAAACGTATTTAACGTAAATTCATGTTTACCTTAAGGGATGTATATGAAATTAAATTTCAAGTTGTAAAAAACGTATGTATTCTAATTGTTCGGTCAACTGTATATATTCAAATCTCGCTACGCACATATCATATGAGTTTCAAAGTTCAATAATGTATAAAAGGAATGGAGTTTTAGAAAACGGGTGAAAAGAGAAAAGTAATTAATTAACAAAAAAAGCTAAAATCAATATATCTGGTTTTTTTAAATTAAAGTACTATTAGAAAAAAATAATGAATATAATAAAAGTTAGAGCTATAAAATATGATAAATTATCGAAATATTTTAAAATTTATAGTATATTGAATATACTATTGCAAAGGAATAGTTTACATATAAAAAAACATTAATAGATAATTATTATTTAAATAAATATTTATCTGTCTCTTAAATTTTTCATCTATATTTATTTTGTAATGAACATTTTAGTTAAATATTACAATATACATAAGCTACGCTTAAAAATGTAATACGTTTTTTTTAAACTTATTTTCTCTTCAAAGTTGTAAGTAAACCAACTTATTTTATGACATAAGCATTTGTTTTATGCTTCTAATATTCGCCATTTTCAAGGATTAGTTTAATACGTGAACACTTAGTAATTTAAATATATTACATTGTTACCAAATAGAATCCCAAAAATAGTTTAATTGCAAACGCATTGTGATTAATCGTTTTGTCGATTTTTAAAAAGTTACGAGTTCAAAGCCTTTTTTAAATTTCCTTATATATTTGTAATGATGTAAAATGACAGATATACATTCAACAATTCCTGATGTCGGAGCGAGATGACGTAGTTTTTTACAAGTGTTTTTATGCTCTTTAACATGTAGGTAACATCTGGTAGAAAGCAGTTTTAATATTTCATTTCGCTACGTCCAAAAACTTTTCAATTTCCATCTCATTATTTCACCCGCTCTAACGCGTATTATAATCTATAACGTTTTTTACTGTCATTTCAAAAAATGAATAAAATATTTATTTTGTACACGATGACTACGTATATATATATATATATATATATATATATATATATATATATACAGAAAATGGCTTATAAAAAAAAACAATTGACTACCGTTCGGTTATATTAACAAAAATCAAATACCAAAACTTTTTATAACGATAAATTTTTCTTGTGTGTAAAATACCAACTCTGTATAAATTATATATATTACTGTTTTGGATTATTAATAATCGTGTCGTATTTGAACACTTAATTATTTTACCCCCGTATATATGACATAACATATTTATACAGTATAAAATATCTATTTATTGAAATATATTCGTAAAAATGTAACCTTTTAGATTTTACAACGATGTTTGAATTATCGATATTGATAACGAATAAAAAACGTATTTTAAAGTTTTATATATTTTTTACGTCAAATTGTAATATTGATTAGATTTAAAATAATAAATCTTTGGAAAAGTCGTCATTATATGTATCACTGCAAACAAATTTGATTAAAAATACAATATTTAAGTTTTAGAAATTAAAACGTAATTTTTTTTATAGTTAAAAAAGTATATATTTCTACGGTTGTCCAGAAGGCTATTAAGTTTCACGTGCCTATTTTTAAATACATCTTATCGTCGTTACAACTGTCACAATGTTGTATTTTTAATCAAAACTTAAGTCTATCATAGAATACGTCTCAGTTTATCAAATAAAAAATAAATTGGTTGACTTTTTCATTTCATGCTATTTCGTTATTTTTTAGGTACAATATTGTAATATATTTCGTATTGAATACATCCCCGTTGCTTGGACTTTTATACTTGGCGCTAATGGTTGCGGACAAAACTTTGTAACATTCTCTTCCAACAAATAATTTATGTGCAACTGCATTCATCTACGACGGTGTTTGTGTAGCTATTTTTCCACATCATTTTGTCCATCTTAAACCCGTGGATTTCAACATAGGAAAAAGTAAAAGAAAGAAAAAGTATGAGAAGAAGAGAGGAGAAAGAGAGAGGAAAGAGAGGAGAAAGAGAGGAGAAAGAGAGAAAGAGAATGAGTTTAGAGAGAGTAAGACTCTAACAGCTTTCTGTCAAACTTGAGAGAAATACTTTTTAATATTAGTTGAGCTAATTGCTATAACTTTGGCAGAAAATATTGTTCGTAACGTAATATGATCGAATTTTTAACATCGACAATATTCATTATGTACTTTAAATATTATTGTTTACAAATAATTCCAATTATGATTATATTGTTCGATTGAACACAAATAGTGGTTTTTTTTTATGACGGAATTTGTAACTCTAACGTTCGATAAAAATATGAATTTTAATTTTAAAAGTATAATTGAAAGTCCGTTATATTTTAAAAGAACTTAGCTCACAAAAAATATGTGATCAACTAAAAATTACGACAATATTCAAAACTGGGTGAGAATGTAAGTTATTTTAAAACAATTACGTAACCCGATGGTGAATAATTGCAGAAACTTCTAATAAACGGTATCGGAATTTTTGATGAAAAAATTGATTAAGAGTAACGTAGTTATTTGATTAAGTTATAATTAGAAATGAAAAAAAACACGCAATACAAAAATCTTTGTTTTATTATGATAACCGTTGTATGTTGATATACAAAGGTGCAAAGATGTTTGGAAGGAAAATAAAATAATTGTTACTAACAAGAAGAGTTACGAGTACAAAGCTACAATAAATTGGCAATTTAAAAGATCCGTAATATTCTTGCTCGTTAGTAATGATAAAATGTACGAAAACATACCAGAATTCAAATATTTAGACCCGATTGGGCCTTTGAAGTAAACAGTGTAATTTGTTAATAAAAGTCTATTGTGGTCTTTACAAATATGCGGCAGAATCTTAGTCAACTTTTATATCTCTAGACAATGGTAATTTATTAACTTGTAATCGAATATTTATATTGTTTATAATATTATTGTTTTCGATACTATACGAATCGTATCATTACGTTACCGGTAGATTGATTTAATACGTAACCTTACGCGCGACCATTAATGATATATGCTGAACGTGTGGGTCAAAAGTACAAGGGCATTTGTCCGGAAAGTAACGAAATTAATTTCGTAAAAATAATGTATTACAGGTATCGTTACAGACATTTAACATTCTTCAAAGTATTACCCTGAGTATCCACTCACTATTGTCGGCGATTTTTCCGTACCCGTGTCTCGTCGCTAGGGACATTGTTCAAACAATCAGATTCAAATCCGTTCAGAAAGTTTAATCGCAATTGTCACTCGGTTGTTTTTGCGGCTGTCAGACAAAAATTAGGAAACCATCTAGGTACACATTTTTTGCATATGCGAATTATTCTTAACGATGTCGTGCGTGGAATTTTTCAATATAATGAATGTCAGTTATCATCCGAACATTTATACGATGATCGGTATTCAAAAGATCACTAACATGAGACACATTTTCGTTAATTTTGCTGGTTGATGACCATCCAGAGCGTGAATCATCCTCGACCTCTTCCCCGCCGTTTTTAAACAACTTTAACCACCTAAAAACTCGAGAATAAGAGAGCGCAAAATCCTCGTATGCACCCGAAATCATTTAAATGCAGTTAGCGAGGCATTTGCTTAGTATGGCACACAATATGATCGCGTAACGTTGTTCAATTGTCCTCTCCATTGCACTTTGTGACACGAGCACTTCACGAGTGGTTCACAATAACATCAATACTGACGTATTAGGAGTGCGGAACAAAATGAGCTTAGGTGCGTTGTAAACGCACCTTTTATTTTTATAAAAGTTCCCTCCGTCTAGCCCAATTGGTCTAAACACGCTGCGGCCAAAATAAAGAGCGAGAAATACTAAATTGCCTTACTCTCCGGACAAACGGTGTATTCACATTTTCATATTAGTAGATTACAATTAAAAGAACGCAAAACATTTGTTTGAGGTGGAATGATTAAATACAAAATATTGTGGTAGTTTAGTAGTACGAACACACATGACATTCGATGATGGATACTTGAATCTTATTTGCTAACAGCCGGCACAATCGTAGAAATGCATACTTCTTTACAATTAAATTGCGTTTTACTATGTATATTCTAAAACGAAACAAAGCATACAAATGTTATGATTTTTAATCATTAACAATATCGATCATTCCAATACTGATATAAAATGTAAAACATTTATGTATCACAAATTTATTTGAATAAATATATACCGTATAATTTTATATTGGTTTTTATCAAATGTGTTATGATATATCTACTGGGGAAAATATTTTAACTTTTAAACACGACACGACTTTTAATAATCCTAAACAGTTATATATTTATTTATTACGGTGACACTATTTTTCTCTAAACACTTTTATACAGTTAAATCATAAAATCAATTTTTTTTATAGGAAAAAAGAATTGAAAAGTGTTAGTTATATATACCGGAGAAAAAACCGTTTTCTTAAAATGTCCGATTACTCGGGACATAAACCTAATATAAGAGATGTTTCAAATACTCTATCCGGAACAATGCTCATGTCTATCTTCTATAATCTCAGTCACAATAAATATGATTTGAAGGGTTTAATTAACTGAAACCTTACAAGAAAACCAAATAGACAAGTGGTTATCTTCTTGTACCAAAATATTGGTGGGTTCATTTTTTGGTCTATTATTATAAACGAAAGACGACCGACAGGAAAGTCATTCCACATCACGTCATCACCACTTGTAACCTCTCCTCTTCGCCGTAATAACGCGTTCCAATAATCTATAATAATATAGTATTGACATTTCCATAACACTCTTACCTTTTCATTGGTACTTATTGCCATTTAGACCAAACGATACAAAATATGAAACTCCTGATTGACACAATATTATCAAGTCTATTTTTTTGCCATTTGGAAGTACAAAAATTATGACATCACCAGTTAATAAAAAAATATTTGTAGTTCTACATCAAAAGGCCCTTTATTAATTGGATTAATTTTAACTTATTTATATACTGAAATACCTTGTCAAGTTTAAACCATTTTATTTATATTGTATAAAAAAATAATCGTTATATTTGAATCTTGAATCAATAGAACATAATAAAATTGACATTTCATTTACGATGAAAAAACTTAACTGATATAAGCTTTTACAAGTTGAACGTAAATTAATTTTGATTTTAATTAATTATTTGCCCAATATTCGTTATAACCTTATGATTTTATTCGTCTATTAGTACGAGAATATAAAATGATTAACAACAATATTTACTAAATTATATTTATCTCAAAACACTATATGCGAGAGCAATAAAATCATATTTGAACACTACGCTAACAACTAATATTAAGAGGCGTACAAAATGTCATACGAACATTTACTACGTTGAACTTACAACATACAAGTCCTGTGGACTTATATTGTCATTTTACTCTAACAGCATTACTACTATCAAATATTGAATTACAAAAATATGGGACACTTCTTAGGATTGTATTTATTATTAAAAAACACGCCATAACTCTGTTTATGTATCGCTGAAATATGTGCTACAGTATTATATAAATAATATATAGCAAATACATTTACCTACATTATTCTTATTTTATTTAAACCCTGCCACCGAATTTACTGTTTATTTAATAATTATAAATATTATATTATAATGATCAAATTTAATTCGTCATAAATTACGATCATTTTTTGACATTACACTACGTGTCTTTAAATAAATCCGTGCTCACAAGAAACTATTGTTTTCTATTCTCAAAGGAGGCAAATAGTTTTTATACATTATAATAAGAATCTTTAAAAATCGATAATAAAATAAACTTCCTCCCGATTTATAATTTTCTTTTAAATTACTTTTAAAATGGTTTCAGTAAAAAATTGTCTATAAGAAGTGATTGAAGCAATATTTATCGAAATTAGATCTTCACCTTTATTATGTATTTTTAACGCATCTGTAATGATTATATTATATTATTAAAAAAGATGCACTTTCGACATACAAAAACTGGGTTCTAAGCTCTCATCTTGCTTATTGTTATCTCGGCTATTATTGTATTAAATATTAATTTTAATAATTTGAGAAAATTAAAATCAATTTGCACAAAAACGTTTGATTTAAAAAACTATATATTCAACTCAAGTTATGATCGTTAAAAATATCTAAAAATGACACTTCAAAGTTTAATACCTAAAACATTCCTTGATAAAATTTTCCATACGAAAATATACTACTGAAATATTACAAATGATTACGTTATATAACCAATATGTTCAATTCACCATTTAAAATCTAAAATTGTTCACGCTTGTAGTTTATATGCCAATAATTAATAATAGTGTCCTTAAAATTCAGCGTAATTTCCATATAATGCTGAACAAATATTAATCATAGAGTGACAAGCGTAATGTCAATATTATATTATCCTGCCGAAAACGAACAAAGGTTTGCTTTTATAACGATATATTTAAGAGGGTTCAATAGGTAACTGAAAAATACTAAACGCTTTACTTTTAACGTAATATATGTATTCATCAACACTGTGGAATATTACGACAAAAGGGCGGAAAATTACAAACAATTTGTATGAGGGCTTAAAAAAAAGAAATATAAAAACAAAACTGAATAGGTCATAAAACTTCAACAACCTACCACGTGTAATTACGATACATTTTTGTGTACACAAAAGACAAATTTTTTTCTTTAGTTTTTAAAATTAAAAATTGTACCATTAAGCGCACTGTGACAGTTATAGACCTATTTGACTCAAGTATTCGTCAATTATGTTAAAGTTATTTTCAGTTTGAACAGACGCTAGGACGAAGCACGTATAAAATACCGTTACATTGGTATGAATAATATATTATTATTATGATGGCTTAGCGTTTTTCATAATTATATAACTGTTCCTAATTTTACGGACTAGATGAATTAATTTGTTATTTTCAATAACGTTAATTTTAAATCGTTAATTTTTCTAAAATTTAAATTATAAAACATATTTTTCGGAATAACGTTTAAATTTAATAAAAATTCTTTTCGAGTGGATATTGATATTAAAATAATATAACATTTTTTTACGATAAAAAATATATAGGAAAGTGAACTGATTGTTTTCAAAATCTACTGAATTTAAAGTTTTTTTTAATTATTTTCATTTCACTATACCTATTGTATCACTAGAAGGAAAGTAGATAATTTTTAATCAAAATATTTTATTATGCCTACTCCTTAAAACATCGTTAAGTAGTAAAATGTATACACGTTTTACATAATCATAGTTATTTATTACAATTTTATTGGAGCATTAATTTTTCCAGTACCCGATACATATTGTCATATACAATTCTCCACCATCATAATTATAAAAATTTAAAAAAAACCTGCCAATGGTCTCCTAATTATTTCACTTATGCGACGGTTCTGAAAAATGTGCTTAATATTCCGAGCGAAATGAACAAAAAAAGCTGGAATTTAAATTTACCGCCTCTTAAATCATTACGTAAATGCGACAAAAACATTTCCGGAATCTTTTCAAAATAAGTGTACTCAAAGAACCAATGACTAACTAGTACACGACATTTCGTTAAAAGTGACTATTTATAATTCATATATATATAAACCATGTGGCTACTATCGATCCAAACGTGTGACGTGACCTATGTTATTTTAAAATAAAGTTTCGCCTTCGGATTTCACACATTTCAGTAACGTTCAGTATTGTTTTCAAGAATCTTCACCATCTCAGTTGAATAACAAGAAACTATTAACTATTCGTCGTATTAATTATTTATAGCCGTGAAACTTTACACGCAGACGGTGAAGAAAGAGGACGGTATGCCAACAAAACTGAGGAAACGCATATTAAATCATACCGGTTATTGGCGCAAGAGGCGAATAAAAAGAAATTACAGCGATAAAATCCGGGACCATTTTAAGCGTCCGGTTAAATTCCGAAACGTTCCGGGAGACGATTTACGTTTGGTTTTTCTCGTCTGAATATTGTATCCACGAGTGTAATGTCGGTTGTTTTCGATTTTGCTACCGCTACGAGTCGGAATTTCCGTAAATATGGCAGACGATTTTTCAATAATAATGATAACAAAAATAAGCCAGAAAATCTCTTCTGACTCTCGTTTTATTTCAAAATGTCCGTTTGAATTCGATTCACGTCCGTTGATATATATATATATTATTTACGTCGGTTTATTATACCGATAACGAAAACACCGTGTGACTACATACCGTTACGCTTTTTCTCTTTTCCCTTTTTAGTTTGATATTTTTTTGCAAATATAACTTCCCCTCCGCGTGCACGTGTTACGGTAATAGCGTTTACGTAACGACGACACGTATTGCGCGATTTCAACACTTTCCGTTACATTAAATATATGTGTACAACCACAGTAAATATTTTACAAACCGATATTGCGCGATACGTTATTTCAAGCGCGTACGTACCCACGTTGAGTGATATTATTTGCATAATTTAAACCGGTGCGCGGCGTGTATTGATTTGAGCACTCTGAAATCTTCGATGCGTAGTAACTATGGTCTCCGTTTATAATCCTCGACGTTAGAAAAACCGTGAAACAATATGACGTCTTCGGTTTTACGAACAATGAGAACCACCTATTGAATATTAAATACGCTCGGTGAAAAACCGTAACCCCCAAACGTTACGTCAATAATATTAACACCTGAAAAATTGCGCCCGATTTCGCCACGATTTTCAAGCTTTGATTTTGTGTTTGGTCGGCTTCGGCGCGAACAACATTAAACTTCATATCGCGTATCGACTCCGGTCCAACGCTAGTTTTTTCACATTCAACGCACGCATTCATCGCTGTATTATTTTTCATATCGTTAACTACATAATTATTTCTTTCTACCGTACGCGTTGCTAAATATTTAAGTGTTGGAGAAAGCACAATGATTTCCGTAGTCCTTCTTTCCCGCTACGAGTACAATACGAAAAATCGACGATACAACTATTGCCTGAATACGCTACTTAAATTACCCTGAATACGTTACAGTTAATTCACATTGGGTATACTCGACGATTACCGCCACAAAATTGCAATTAATTTTTCAACATAAAATTGTTGAATGGATTTTAAACTTAAAAAAAATCAAAAATTTATTTCCACGAACATTGAATTTAATCGTTTATATTTACTACGTTACTATAAAACAATAATTTATCGTCAAAACTATACCTATTCGTTTATATATTTGTAAAAAGGTTATTTATAACACATAGAGCTCTGAGTGCCTTTTAGTTGTTAGCTTAGTGCATTAAAAATTTCTAACCTTTATTTAAACTCATTTCGAGCTTTAAATGAAGCTTCATGCCAATACAAATACGAAACGCGAAAAATGTAAATAAAATAATTGAGTGAAATATAACTACAAAATGATAATAATTACTACATATTTATATAAATGTATTATATAATTAGCTTATATTTCGTTCATAATCAATAGTTACTAAATTGATATTAATATAAGTAAAATAAAAGGGAGAAATATTTTAATTGCAAATTGATTAGATTAAGTATTTTAAGAGTATAATAAAGTCAACGAATTTCGAAAAACTTTTTAATATTTATTGCCTACGTAAACATTTATTATATTACTATTCATGAAAAATCCTAGTTCTATAAATATAAAATATAAACAATTTTGTTATATTATCTTGTATCTTATCGTTCAATATACATTTAAAATTTATTAGGGTGAACGGTTAGAAACTTTAGGATTTTTAAAACTGAAATACAATAATTTTACAAGTTTTTGTGTCATGGTATTTTACAGTACTTTTGTACAGTTGGTTTTAAAATGCGGTTCACTGGTTTCGGATTTACGAAAATTCTCTAGACACTGGAGAGAATCCAAAAGCACTTTTAACATAGATTTATCATAAACAATTAGGTCAGATTGTCAAATTTTAATTGTGACTATTTATGTATATTAAATTACCTTGAATTGAACATAATACATATAATAGTTTTATACATATTAAAATAAAATTGTAAAAAGTGACAGTTAACATTTAAAAAAAGCTATAATCTATTTATTTATGTTTGTAAAATTCAATATTCTATAAAGGTTTTAATTGATCGAATTATATTTAAAAAACGTCTCCATTAAATTTAATATAGCAAATTTTTATTATTTTTTGTATAACGAAAATTAATTTGAATTGGTTTTTTGTTTTTAAAGTAACACTTACAGCAACACGATTTTAATTTATAAAAGTTGTTTAAACAATGATGATTTTCAAGTATTTTTGCATATAATAAAATAAAAATAAATGATTATTGGTATAAAAAATGAATTTTTTTTGGAGGTTATAAAAATTAATTATAACTCGTATACAATAAAATATAGCTAATTAACTTTTTAATTTAAGTAATATAGCATATATTTCTTACGTATTATATATATATAAATTATAAAAATGTGAATTTTGAAGTATATTTTGAGCGCTTTTTAATATATGTATTAACATTTATTTGATTATAAAGTTATAATACTATTATAAAATATAAAACATCATATAATAAAAAATAATTAACGGACGATATTACTAATCATATTCCCTTTAACTTGATTTTGGTACTATTTTTTAAATATGAAATTGTTTTTAAAATCTTAATTGCGACCAACACTAAATTTTCATTTATACGTTCAGTATATATTTCATAATTTATTCTTGGAACCTAAAACTAACTATTTAATTAACAATTATAATTGTGTCGTAGACAATTACCCAAAATAATTTTATTTTTAGAAAATGTCTATAAATTTAAGATACCCGCTATGTTTAATTTAAAGGTGGCTTGCATGTATTCTTACGTCCGAAATATAAATAATACACAATAGATTGTCGTTATAAGACCAATATACTTCTCGTTTGAAATAAAAATAATCAAATCTAAAATCAGTTGAATGATGAGAAAATGTTTACTCTATAATCGTGGTGAGCTTATATATAGTATACACCAAAACCATTTTTAAAATAAATTTGAAGAAATTGTTATACATTTGTTATATAACCTATTGCGGTATTACTCTTAAACGAGTTGATCGTTAAATGTGAATTACTTAGTTAAATTTATGATAAAACCTAAAAGCGAAAAATTAATTAATAATCGTTTTCAGTAGTATTAACAACAGAAGTTTTTAGATTGATAATACGTATCAACATTGTACATATCACAATTATTTATACATAGATTAAAACTAAAATATTTGGTAGTTGATATTATATACAAATATAATATGATGATCGTTCTCTATACTAAAAAACTGGATAAATATTATGCAATTGTTTGTTGGTGTTTTGTGAAATCGGAATAAATTCTAATAAATATACAAATATACTATCATAGTTTGAAGTCGTAATAGACAATTCTGCATTTACATATTTCTAGTAAGCCATGGTTTTAGACCGACTAGTTTCAGACAACATGGTTAGGCATATTAAATACATAGTACAAATGAAATCAAAGGTATTACTACATAAAGATATTAATTTTAACATTTCATAAATATAATAGTCAATATATAAAAATACCAGAATTCACATTTTATTAATATTAAAAGTTTTAATATTTACACATGTACTAAAATGTTCGTGACGCTACTGGTCTGAATATAAATAAGAACTAATAATACAAATCACGTTTAACTATAAGTCTAAATTTAGCCACCTAAAATGTTTAATAAAAGAGTAAAAAAAAATATAAAAATCATTTTGGGTAAAACCTTGCATAAATAATAACGCTTCTAAAACCCCAAAAATAGCTTACAAAGACTAAATATGTTTTTCTACATTATTATTATGCTACCATATGAATTTTTAGTACCTATAATACTTAACGAAATAAATCTTACGATTTGTGACATAATAACAATTTGGAAATAGTAAATCACGCGTTGAATTCGATTAAATTTAATACAAACCACGAAAGATGGCTACAAAAATGAAAAACTAGCGGCAAACGCAATCATCATCAAAATATCGGCGTCATATGACATAATAAATCATAGAAGCTTTCTTATAAAACGTTATGAATCAAAAAATAACTACAAATAAACAATTTTTATAGCCGGGATATTAAAAAAAGAATGTTCTTTGTTGTGCTGCTTTAACAAAGAAAAGTCGGAGAACACAAAAAATTGTGCTCGCTCAAGGAAGTGCCCTAGCTCATCTATGGTTGAATATATAAAAAAAAAAATACAAAATAGGAAGGCGTCGAGATTTGAAACTCTTGAACGACCAATATGTATAGGTGTCACATTGAACCGCACTCAAACCTACTTTGACCAAGCCTAAAATGAAGAAAAAGTTTTCCTTCCAAGACGAAACAGTTTCAAACACTTCACGAAAACGAAAGGCCAAACAAACGGTAAGAAAATGTTCGAAACTCCGTCTTAGTAATAAAAGAAATAATGCCTAATGAATGGAATTAGAATTGGAGTGAATGAAGAGTACTTAACTAACTGAGAACAGATGTTGGTCAAAGTCAACTATGGAAAAAAAGTAATCTGCTCAGAAGAAACAAGAAGACCCCGGCTGTAAATACGACAAATATCAAATGATGAAATATCTTCTGTTGTTATATCAAAAACAATCGTCTTTCGATTTGGTAAATTACGATAAAAATATTTAAAACGCATTTTAGTTTCTAATTAGATTTATTTGGAATATAACTTTTTTAGTTTCCATGCTCCTCTTATACGTTTCACATAAATGATTTTAAATTGCGTAACTTACCCAGGATTTCAATTAAATGTGAATTTAATTTTCAAAGGATAAATCGAAACGTAGGTAAATCGATTTTAAATAATCATTTAACGGATTTTATATCCATTTTTAGAGACTATTTATTATTAGTAGTCGACCAACACAATTGAATACAAATTACTACAGCGCGAATTAATAAATTCAAACACTAACGCAATTTACAATTTTACTTATTACGTTTCTATTTTCTACATAATTATTTATTTCTAATAAGAATACAAGGACGGATAATATACGTTTTGTGGCACATATCAACATAAAATTATCTATACACAAACTTCAATAAATAGCCACTTATATAGCCTTTAATAGCTCTTTAATACGATTATCTAAAAAATGTTTTGTTTAATTTTCAAATATGTACGAAGAAAATAATGTGTCCACATATTCGCCAATTTTAAAAAATCAATTTATACGAAACTATACAACATATTACATATAACATTATAGAGAACTTTTTCTATTCAATAAAATGTGTACACTGACAAAACGAATTCTATAAGTAGTTTTGAAATTATTTATACGTTTGTTAGACATTCCCTAAATCAATCATAAATAAATATATATTACGTTTATCTTTGTTCATGTTTCGCTATACAATACTTTTCAAATAATTTAAATGTTTTTAGAAAAAAATTTATCGTTTACAATCGGTTTAAATCGTAATGATTATCTTACATTCTATTTTTAAATAAGAATAACGACCAATATTTTGATAATACGATGTTGGCTTATATTCAAACAATGTATGAAACAATTTGAATAACTGCTCCGAGTTTCAAAAGTCTAATTAAAAGTTAATAAATTCACCCTATAAAAATTTTGATCCGCTTTATGAATAAGATGATAATAATTGAAAATATTATAGTTTTATCTTATCTTTTTAAAGATGTGATACAAGTTTGGAAAAAGATCATATATTTATTTTTATCTATGTTCATCATTTAACTACCGAAACAAGCTCGCGTCTGTTATTCAATGGTGTCCGCTATTTAGAATTGGGTACAACATATTAATTCCATGACACTGTGCTGAGATTTGAAAATGCATACGTTATTGAGGAATGTTCACTATTTAAAGGTATCCCCGTTAAAAAACGTTTCACTGTAGTGTGTTATTTTCTATCTTAAATAGCAACGGATTTTATATTTATTAATTTCACGTTATTCAGTTAATCAATTCAAAAAATATAAGCAATCGGTCTAGTATAGATGATTATAGTAATATTATAAATATATTTATAAAAAACAAAAAAAAAATTTTACCCACAACAACTCATAGGAACGTTAAACCTTTTATGTAAAAATAATATTATTAATAATGTGTCAATTACTACTGTATTTCGTATTATTATTATTATTTTAAGTATTATAATTGATAAAACGATTTTATGTTTTGTTTTGCAATGTTAGTTATTGTTTTCAAATTCGATTTAATATTCATATGTTCTTGATTACATCACTAGTATCTAGTATTTATGATAAAAAAAAATGTATTCCGCACTTTTAATTAGAGCCGTTGTAATTTATTGAATATTACGGTTAAATTTCTAATATGTATTAATAATTTAAATATATATATATATACATATATGATTATACAAAATTATAGAATAAAAAAGCTATACGTATTCAAATATATATTTTATTAATTAATATTTATTACATAAATAATCTGTGTAAAATTGTCAATTGATAATCGAATCCTATTACATGAAATTCGTTATATATATATATACATATATGATCCAAATGAGTCGAGTCAAAATAAAGCTTAATATAATATTATTATACTAATCGAATATGTGCTTAAGAACTCTCCGGAGTTTAATAATAACAGTTATTAATAATAATAATATAATTTTTTTATACTTAATTGTGAAAAAATATGCCAATTATCATTGATCCAACACAATTACAATCATATTTAACATGAATCACTAGAAACGGAAATCTGTTGACTTTACGTTAACAATAGGATAAGTACCGACTTTCGTTTAATAATAATATATGAGCGTCCGTTTGTATTGTCTAATTTTAAGATAATGGTAGTTGTGAAAGGATTAACTTTTAACATCTGTCCTTTCGCCGTCAGAGTATTTTAAAAATTCACGGGATCGTTACATACATATATATATATATTATGAAATTGGTAGTCTTAACAACAGTGTTTCTCAAATAGCAGCCTTCCTGGAAATGCATCCATAGTGTTTTCTAAAACGAGCCCGAAATTTTGAATTGATTATTAGTAGACGTTTTTTGTTGGGATCAAATTTTAAAACTGAATAAAAATAAAATAAATCAAAAATATTGTTTATGGAGATTATTGTGTATTAATGTAATTAATGTGAATAACGTACAGATCAAGCATAATATTGCTTGATTTTTAAACAAATAAACATTCTTGTAAATACAGAGATTATTTTACCGTATATTAATATACGTAATACATAATCGCATATATATATGCGATTATGTATTACATTATCTATTAGTAAATGATTCGTATTAAATTTCTGTAAAACTTAAACCCTTACAAGTTCGAAAAACACTAACGTTTTATTTGAACAATTGTGTTAAAAACTTTTGAAAACAATTGTTATTCGCAATTTTGTTGCAAATAACTAAAACATTCCCGGAAACGACACTTCCAAAAGTAAAAACTGTGTGCAGTTTACAACTTATAAAATAACTACATTAAACTTTTCGAGTTTGTTAATTTGTTTACCAATATGCGCATAATTGCTAAACTAACACATTCCTCACATAGCACGAATCCTAAAGTAATTTAAATGAATATTCTAAAATATATCGTTTAGAAAAAGGTAATATTTAGGCAACTGATGTTGTAATTCCATAAAATACCTTTTTCGATTTGGAAAAGTGGTATTTTGTATTTTTGCCATACGAGAAAAAAGCTCACCAGATTAGTTGGCCCCGAGCCAGTGAAGTTATTTATCATTTGTACCTGACAATTACGGGCCCTTTATTTCAAGAACAACAATTTAGAATACTTTTTTTAATCATTATAAATTCAATCTGTTTAACTGTAACGTCTTACAAATTCAGGTGAAATATATTGTTATTAATAATTTTGATAATAAATTCCAATAGAATTCGAGAAGAGTCTGACTATATATAGGCATTTGTAAATACAACAATTTTGTTGATATACCAAAAATGTATAAATGCACTGATATAATATAAATTATATCACTATACATATATAAATATTTGAATGTTATCTAAATTTCTGATTAACAAACAGAATATAGTTAATAGCTAGAAGTCAGAATTTTATAAGTTTTCATGTTCGTTTTGTGTTATAAAAACAGGAAATCAATAACAGAATTTAATTTTACTTAAAATTCATATTTTGTGGTTTGAGTATGTTAAGTACGTTAGGGTTTTAATTGATTATAATGCAACTTCTATAGTTCATTTAATAATTTTATTATACAAACATTTAAAAATGTATATAAAAATTGTTTTTTATACCAATTATTTTATAATTTATATAAGTCTTCAATTTCCCATTTGTCTTTTGAAATCTTTATTTATCATTAATAATAAGTTATCGTTTAGCAAGACATACATTATCATTTTATTTTTTATCTACCTTGAATAATTGTTCATAATTATGCATTCTTTATTATCCTGTCCAATGCTTCTAGATTCGTCATTCTCTTAATTCGTGAAATCTTGAGCATTTTACCGAATTATCACATTCCGAATTCTTTAATACCGCTAAGAAAAAAAACAATTTAAACATTTTTCTACGTTTATTAATATATAATAAATGTTTAGAAAATTTAAATTGATTAAAATTTCGGTTTGAGCACAATTTAATATCAAAATTAATAACGATTGAAAATATTTTCCACGTAATTCAAACGTTAGAATTTTATTAATAAATTCATACTAAAATCAATTTTTCAAGGTCATTTACCTACTGAAAATAAGAATCTTTTAAAGTTAACATTAAATTTTCAATGACTTAAAACTGTTAGGCTAGGTTGGGTAAATATTACTTTATTCTGAAATTAAACAAAACAACTTAAATCAATGTGCTAAAAACCAACGTTCAATATTATATTTGTTCGTTATTTTAAAATTGTGTATAAATTGTTTCTCGGCATGAAAAAAACTTTTGATAAAATCGAAAATGACTATTGATTAGTTTTGAATAAACCGTGTTAAATTTCTATTTTATAATTGGTTAATTACTTATTGTATGTCATTATTGGAGCATGTCTTAAGACAGTATTGTGCTCCAAATTTACAACAAAAGTCTATAATAAAACAATAATTATTATGCATATATATCGTTTCATTAAAAATGTAACTTTGTTCACAAATTTTTAAATTCATAAACTAATAATACGTACAGATAAAAAATAGACATTAAAGAAAAATGTGTATCAAAACTCGGTCAAAAAAAAAAGTAAAATCTCGTTTATTTTTGATTAATTTAATAATAAACCCCAATCTAATTTTCATTAATAAACTAAATCGAGCATTTACGTTTTAAGATAATAATTATGTCGGTTCACCTCTCAACAATGAGAAATATAAAGTTATGTTTTTTTCATCGAACTCGAACAATATTTAACGTCGACTAGACATTGAATGGTATACCATTTTACCGAAATCCTAGTAAAGAATTTGAGAATTTTTTATGTGCCTTCGCTGAATTTTCGTCCTTTTATATATTGCAATGTTAAAATGCTGCGCGTATTCTTGGTTTTATTATACGATACACCGCTAATTTTGATTCTCCTGAATGCTTCTTTTCACTCTATATTAGTTTGGTCGAGCGTTCTCGGAATACGGTGTACTGGTCTGGTTACCGTTTACAACAGTCAATAAACGACCGGTCAACCAATTTCAAAATGGGTTTTTATATTTTACCGTTTAAAAATTAAATATTTTTCGTTCGTTCCAAAGTAATAGACCTGTTAACCTTTCCCTTAGAATTGAATCGCAAGAAAATAAAATGTTTAGGTTCATTTTGGGATTATTTGAGCATAAAACATATATTACAAGATTACTTCAAATGGTCAATACATGTGTTTCAGGCTAAACTAGATCCCTAGGTTCTTTTTGCCTTTTCCGGGCCAGTGAGTGTATTGCCGGTTCAAAAAAAAAAAAAAAGGTTCTTTTTGCTTACCAATTATAGCAATAAAAATTGTTTTTAAAATGTACCATAAACAAGGATGGTACCTGATACCAATTAATAATTTTTAACGAAGGTTATCGTTCCTTTTGTTTTCTTTTTGTGCTTTTTATTTTTATTTTCGCTTTTTTAATTCCATCGATATAATCCTTAATATATATATTTTAGTATATTATTATTGTATGTTACAAAAAAGTTAACTAACGTTAACAATAATAACATTATCATTAACTTAATTTTCAATACATTTAGGTAGTAAGGTATATTTTTTCAAAATGATTATTGTATTTTACCGTGTAATAAATCTTATTTATTAACGTATTGTAACGCGTAATACATATCACGTGAATCTGAACGCGTATGTATTACTATAAATGTGTAGAGTTCACCTTGTGATTTATTATACTTTTTATAATTACGAAAAAGACTTTCAGAGGAAACTTTAAACGTTTGAATTAGAAGGAACATTTATACGGGACTATAGATATTTGTAGTATGAAGGCAAGTTTTCTGCTGGTAACTTTTAGAGTCCGGGTTCCGAGTTCTCTTCCTATAAGACACAATCCGAGATTCCAAAAGCATTATTCAATACAACCGAGATTTCCATTATTTCTGGTTTTTAGATTCGTATTACTGTAAAAATATTTTTAATAACGAGTATTTTTTTTTATAATTTGGATGGAACATAACGAGTTGTAAAATTATTATCACAATTCTTCATTCAATGACCAATCACTGTTTCAGAATAAAAACGTGCTTAACCCAGACGTATGAATTCCAACTTTATTCATCTAAACGCGATTTTATTAACATTCGAGAATATTTATCGTTTTATTTATTCGTCACGGATATTGCACATAGTCACATAAACACTGATCCCGTATTTTGTGTTGATAACGAGATTGTAGAATAGAATATAACCTATAGTACAAAAGAGATCAAAAAACAAAACGTCAGTGAAAATTTCATCAAAATTAATCCTGGATTTTAATGTTTATCAGTCACAAACAATTAACGGTATGCATAAGTATCACGTTACACTGTTCATTACTAATCACATGCTCTAAAAGAAAAGAGAATTAATTATGAACAATTAAACTTTATCGTTTACTTTAATTAAATTAATAAAAATTAAATTTTACTTTGTTAAAAATAATAACATTACCCATTAATACTTCTTGAAATTTAATATTTTTTGATAGCAAATAAATTGGATCTTGCCATTGCTTCTTAATGTGAAGTTTTATATAAAGAAAAAATAAAAAGTATGAAATTGAATAACGTTCCTTTATTGTTGAAAAAAGTTATAAGGAAACCTTATTTTTTATAATTAAAAAAGAATTGAAACAAGAAATTCTTATACACAGTGATGATTGGAAAGCTTATTTGTCTTTAAAAATATCATCAAAAATGGTTTAACAATACAGATAAGATTGATAATAATACCTATGTTTTATAAATGTTAATAAAGTGATACGAAATAATATATATATTGAGACATTTTATGTTAATGGGAATATTTACTCGAATAAGCCAAATATATTCCACAATTTTTTAACGGACATAAGGAACGTTTTTATAATATAAATTATGTAAATTACAATTTGGTAACGTCTTTAAATAATAATATTTCTGATAAAAAAATATTACATGTTTCCAATGTTACTAATTTATTAAGTTGACTAAACTCATTAAATGGTCTCAAATGTAAAATTATGTTTGGCACGTCATATTAGTTTAAAATAATTTAAAATAATGACAAATATTAAAAAAAAATAACGCTTTATTTCTAATTTATTCCTTTATAGTAATTCTCTGCCAATAAAGTTTAGAAAAACTTTAGAAAATAAAGTTCGGAAAAATTTTGTCAATAAAAAGTATGAAATCTTCGTCTTAGCTAAGGCACGGTGTAGATGGTTACCATTGTTAAAAATTTGATCCGAATAAATGGACCCTAATTATCATCAGTTTGTTCAAATTTCTTTATTATAATCTGAAAACAAAGGATTCAAATTTAAAAAAACTCGGATTTTTTGAAATATTTTAAAATAAAAAAAAATTAAAAAGAATTATATAACACATCAATAATTACAGTTTTCAAAAATTTACAAATGCTAATAATCAAATCGATTATTAATGAAACAAAGTTATTATAAAAAAGTTTTATAATAAATATTATACTTCAAATATATATCAACAGCGTTCAGTAATCGTAGAAATGCAATTTAAAACAACGACTATATATTAAGTATAGAAATGATCGGATTTCGGATATCAGATTGAAATAAATCATAGCTTTCGAAAAAGCGATTCTAAACTAATTCTCAATTTAATACGTGATTACTAAAGCTAATTATAGAATACAACAATAGGATAAACATTTTATGATAAAAAGTTTACTAAATTTTTTGGGCACCTGTACCTTACATATATTAACCAAAACTATTATATAGAGCTATGTATGTTGCAATATGACCATATATTAAAACTCCATAAACCTTTGTTTACAATTTAAAGTAATTAAAGAAATATTATCAAATGACTTATAGTATTATGGACCCCAAAAATATTAAGATAACGAATTTCGTCGTTTAAGCAATTTTTATCATATATCAAAAATATTTATTTACAATTCGATATATAAAGATTATAAATTTTGAATTATTCCAATGTAGAAAAATATGCTTGTAAACCATTAATTTTTGTCTCCTTTAACACTAATAATCTTGTTCAAACGATTTTTCCATTACTGGAAACACCTTTATACTTTATATAACGTTTAAGCGTGTCATTCGTTTTACTTCCGATATGTTTACAAACCATTTCTTTTCAAGTCTTCTTCGTCCGAGAAAATAAAAATAAATGACAGGGAGCCAAGTTAGGTGAATAAAAGAGGTGAAGAAACGGTATCATCGAGTTTTCGACCAAAAATTCACTAACAGACACGACAGTATGAGCTGGAACCTGATGGAGAAACCAATGCACCACAATTTAGGCCGTTTTAACCGAACACTCTCGCGTAAACGCCTCAAAACACCTAAATAAAACTATCAATTGATCGGTTAACCTTTTAGAACGTATTTTGAATGAACAATGCAAAAAAACATGAACAAAAAAAACAGATGATCATTATCTTAACGGCCGAGTTGACCTGACGGACCTTTTTCGGTGACGTGCCGCCGTGTTTAAAGCACGAATACCGCTCAAAAAATTAGGTTTTTTTTATAACACGCTTTTTATAAACTGTAGACAACATATCAATCGTGTTTGAAACACTATAACCGAGTTAAAACAAAATTTGATAACTGCACGCTTTTCGGGATTATCAGCCATTTTCAGGAATTTGAAAAGTCGAAGAAGGAAGAAAACTCAACTCCCAAAATCTGCCATAGAACCTAGATTTGATGACTTTAAGTGACGCAGCCCAGCATACTACCTCTAAAGGAGTTACTGAACATGTTTCTAGCAGGGAACGGTCATTCTACAAGCGCGGTGCGTGTAATAATTTTAGTCCGATTATTTTTGGACTCATCTCGTATATTCAATATTAAATTGTGACAAAGTCAAAATCGAAATAATAACAAAAAAAGTTCCAAACTATGGTGAAAATAATATAATTTTCAATATTTTCTTGTTTTATTAATTCTGTCATCAATAAAAATTACGTGATATGATTATATAAACAAATTTAGCTGTAACCTTTGGTCGTATAGAAAGAAAAACAAAATAATACTCGAAGACTAGAGATAAAATATTTATAAACATAATGATATATATATTACTTTTATAGTTATTCGTATGAAGCGTATAAGTGTGAATAATATTATTTTTATAAGATAATATAACGTCAGTTATATGAGACTTATGTTTCACGTTCAATCATTACTCCTGAAGAAAAGATCAAATAACAATACGCGGAAGGAGAACCACAACATATACCTCACTGAACATGCTGGCTTTTGGCTTGATACATGACACTCTAAACAAGACTATGATTCTCTCTCTCTCTTCACATTCACTTTTTTTCACTTTTTCACTCACAATCTCTATATTTCTCTCGAATAAAGAGAATGAATGAATTAGAACGAGAATAGTGTACCTATAAATAATATATTACAATATCTATTCGGTAAAAGTATGAATTGAAAACATGATTTGGACGTGTGCAAAGATTGAGTAAAGAATTGTACTGGAAACATCCAATATGACATTTGATCCTCCGTGATACTAACATTTTTATTATTCACCGTAGAAAATTACATTTTCTGTGTTCGCGAGAAGTAATCTTTGTGGAAATCACATAATCGACAAGAGTGGCAATAAAAACTTGTTGACTGTCCAAAGAAGAACAGACGATAATTCGAGTGGTGTCCACAGACGGCCCACCAGTATTTAAGTTTTATAGCCTGAACGATCATTTTAATAAGCCGCTATAATCTTTTCGAGGGGATGTCAAGAGTTGTTTAGGAATTGGAATGTTCACTTGCTGTTTAAACATGTAATCCGTGAATTACCGTTTTAACTACACGTTCGTCTATTAATTGGAATGATATAAAAATAACATACGGTGCACGTGTGTTTATTTTCAGGTATGATAAATATAAATATTATAAATCGTATACATTGTAGTAACTATGAAAATCATCACATTGTCCACATATTTTCCAATTTATCCGAAATTTCATATATATAAATATATTTTACAAAAATGTGATAAATATGGTAATATTTCATTTTGTTTCAAATACTATAAGAACCATATACTATTTTGTATTACGTTTTTAGGTTTAGACTATAAATATATTAAAAACGCTATATTATTTTACTCAAAATTAATTGTAAAATTTCGATTGTTTTATCCGTATAACGTAAATAATATTCAAAGCTATATCGATAAAATGCTGAGTATTTTCGATTATAATCGTAACACGTTTAAAGAAACTGTATTGGTATAATGAGAAACAGGTCAAATGAAGTACATTCTCGCATAAAACACCCGTCCGATGGAGCTATTTTTCAACGAAATACGTGAAAAGAATAACGGAGGAAATTGCGGAGAGGGAGATGGACTTGACGTTTTCTCAAAATTAAATTAATAGCGAATGTAAGTCGAGTAAGTCGCCAATAAGAGAAATACGACGATAATAGTTCATTTAAAAGGAATACG
This sequence comes from Geopemphigus sp. TES_GeoC_2020, assembly GCA_025469175.1. Classification (NCBI taxonomy): domain Eukaryota; kingdom Metazoa; phylum Arthropoda; class Insecta; order Hemiptera; family Aphididae; genus Geopemphigus; species Geopemphigus sp. TES_GeoC_2020. Next base: position 45,411 of record JAIPRN010001042.1, read on the forward strand.
AGCGAACGGCGATAAATTTGTTCGAAGTTTCGAATAATGTGCGATAGCTACAGTAAAACGGAATAATGTATTTAACAACCGTGAGGAAAGAACGCGAAGAAAAACATAAAAAACAAAGTCTAACGGCAGGGAACAAATGCTTCTTTGCGTCGTCGTCGTCGCTAGTAGTTTTTTGACCCAGAAATTATTGTCACAAAAGTCTGAACTGAACTTATACTCGAAAACTACGGCTGTGTGATAAAATACAATAGGGGTTATAAGGATTAAACGCGCGTGAAAAACGGCCAACGAGAAAATAACGCGCTGCCTAGCGTTATCCCCCGTAAAAGGGAAGAACATATTATTATAGTCTGAACGAGAATAATATATAGCGCGCACGCACGCGCGCCGGAGTATATTATTATTATAAACAAGTGGAAAATGAAATTCCTGTTGTACGAGCGCGCTAAATTCCGGGTTGCCGTGCTACGCGATATACGAAATGATTTAATTTAACGCCGGCCGAACGGTGTGACGTCGTTGTACCGAACAATTTATATTTTTAAATACGTAAAATAACCATCGTATTGGTTAGATCACGACAATTTCGTCGCGTACGTTGTGTTTTCCCACGTAAGTCCGCGTAACAACGGAAAAAGCGACGCGTACGATTATCCGCCGCGAAACGCTCGTTAACGTTAACCAAATTGCGTTTTATCCGTTTGTGATTCAACACGATTAATTTATTCGTGCAATTTAAAAAATGCGGTGGAGTCGCGGATTCCAGCTCACGTGTTACGGTTATAATTTCCAATTTGAAAATGACAATAAATTGTTGTATTCAAACGCCGTTTGGAACGAACAAGTATTTTATTGTAATTTACGAATATGATAAACAATGAATAAATATGATAAATTGTTTTGCAATCTACGCTTGTATTTTTACACATTGAGCTTTTAAAAAGTATTCAACAGTTTGAAACGGACACGTTGACAGTTTCGCTCGTTTATTGTTATCTTTGGGTCATATTTCGTTACACTAAGGAAACTACTGGGAAAATCGAATAACGTGTCGAATAAAATATCGACAGCACATAATTTTAAAGTAACGCGCAACCAGATCAGTTTGAAGAAGAGTACGTGAACAAAAAATAAATATCATACCATTGTATAACCAATACATTCTTTCTTATACTTAGAATGTAAAATATAATTAGCTATGATAGGTGTTAAAAAATTAAGTGTTTCAATTTATCTAATTACGGTTAATTTTAAATCAATAAACTTAAAATATAGGAAGCTGTTGTATATTAATGTAATAAAGAAATTATTGTTTAGATTGATAATTATTTGGAACTGTGAAAATATAACAACGGATACGTAAAAATGTATTTAATAGCGATACTATATTTTGTGATTTCTTAAAAGAAAAACGATTAGGTCTAGATTCTTTGGTAAATGGTCAAAATAATCACTATATATTTTAATATTAGAATATTATTATGGAAACACGCTGTATTATTTTAATAGCCGCATTTTGAATTCGTCGAATATGATCGACTCAATTCGAATACGTCTCTGTGCGGTATTTTATGATTCAAAAAAAGAAAAATCTAATGTATGGGGAAATATAACACAACGATGTTCGTAATAATTAATAAATTTCAACGTACGTAACAACACACACATATACATATATACATTTGATATAATCTAACCAAATCAAGACGCTTACAAATCAGGCTAATAAGTCGACTATAAGTTGAGTCGACATACATCGTTCACATATATTACGTATTATATATTGCTCTGTACATTATATTCTAATACTAATTTGTCCCGAACTGTGAGTTTTATATGTATATATTTATTGTATATACATATTCATTAAACAAATATATCAAAACCGCGTACTTGCGGTGACTTAAATTAATGCTGATAAGTATGTAAAAATATGTATGAATGTACAGACGATTTATTATTTAAAGAGTAAATAATGTTGTACACTCTCCGTAATACTTAAAAGACCCAAATCAATATTAGTCATCAATATGTTACCAAAGTACTTTACATAAAAAAAATACATCTAGAGAACGTTTTGAAAAAGTAACGATTCACATATATGACAAATAATAATTACCTATAATCAATATGATTTACTAAGGTAACGTAAATATAATAAAACGCATTATTGTAAAAGAAACCAATACGTTAATTTCTTTACCCAGAATTTAAAAAAAAACATTAAATGATTCGTACTTTATAATAGTAATGACCATAATAATAATAATAATAATAATAATTATAATAATAATAATAATAATACAGTTTTTTATTGACCCGAATTTAAGTAATACATATTATTATAAACAAAATGAAGATGAATTTATATGTAATATTATACGAAGTCCTTCTTAAGAGTAAGATCATTTAAAGTTTTAATGAGAAGGGATAAATAGTCTTCTCTACACATACTTCCCACCGTTTCGTTTCTCTTGTGACTAAACTTAACGATATGAACACATGACCATTTAAACTATAATTCTTAACGTTATAGTAATATGTAAACTTACTCACTCACGTTTAATCATCTAATTTAAACTAATATATTACAACTTGTTAATTTCAGTATACAATATATACCAATACGTAACCTTGTAAAATATATACGTTTGCTAAATTCTAGTATGCTTAATAAGCTGATTTGTGAAATGTATGGTAACTGCAGAATATATTGATGTTATTACTTGGTTGTTTAAAACTATAATATATATATATATGAGTAATATTTTATATACACATTGACACGGTATTTTTTTAAATGATTATGTTTTATGACGATAATGTCATATATAAAAACACATACACATACATAAAAATTAAGTATAATTAATTAACGTTTCGATACAATGCTATACGAACAAGTTGAACTAATAAACCGAAGCGTAAAATAAATTTTAAAAATTTTCAAAACAATCATATTTAAATAAAATATTTGACGACAAATAAACAAACAATATAAATATTTATAACATACGGAATTAACTTCCAAAAAAAAGAAAACCCGTAATTTGTATAAAATAGTTTTTAACTTACGTTTATTTATATCGTATAATTCATTAACGATTATAATAAAAATACATTCGAATACGTTTAAGTTCTCATCTAAAGTCAATGTACATTTATAATATTATATAATGTGATACGTTTCCACAAAATTAAAGGTTCTTGGCATAAAAATATAAAGTTTCAAAATAGAAACGAAGCCCACATAAAATAAAATAAAAGCCCAATAATATATTCTTAGTAACTTTTAAAAATTATTCGACAAAAATATTTTATTTACAAGTCATCCCCTTAAATTATTTTTACATTAAATTACGAAAAAATTGAAATTATTCCAATTATTCTATTTTATTTGTTTATAGTCAACGTATATTGTAGCAACTTGTTAGTTAAATTAAATTTAAACGTTACATGGTAAATTTTTCAAAAACATATTTCGCAAATCTCAATCAGCTATAATATATTTAACATATGAAAATTTTAAAAATCGTTCGGAAATCAAAGTTAAAACGAGATTAATATTATAATGTGTAATAGTTCGAAATAGGTATACACATTTTTTTACAAAAATGTATACGTTTCAAATAAATATGCAGGTTAGATAATAAAATACATCGACGATTTTCCCAAAATGAATTATAATGCGCTACAAAGAGCAGCACTTAAATTAATATAACAATTGAATATAAAATAAAATATACTTTGTGAAGTGCGTCAAATTCATTATTTGACTACCAATCCTTAATAACATTTTTCGTATTATACTAAACCTGCCATCGCGATATCAAAAGTTGCCTTCATTATGTTTGCACTATTCAATTATAACGGTCCAGTTGCCTTCAAAATTTTAAATACTAATTTGTATTGTTGTTTTTATAGGTAAATCGGTAATATTCCAGATAAATTTCAACAAGAAAAAAATCCAAGTTCAAGTACACAAGTAAAACGACGAATATAAATGATAATATTAAATTACGAATCCAATTCGTTTACCAATTTTTATTGTTATTTTGATTGCACATTTCCAGTATCTATTCGAGCAATAACTTGAAATATGTGTCTTTTTACTAATGGTAAACCTAGCTAATACAGTTGCTATTCAATTGTCGATTAATAATTTTCATTTATTCGAAATACGGAATTACGTTATTACGTTCTAAAAACGATTATGTCATGACTTCAGTATACAGTACGATATCAAAACAACAAAATCAATTTAATTCAGGCGTCTATCATGGTTGGATTAGCGTTTCTTAATTGAATCGCTTCATTTGACGCCATCAGAGCAAATTATTGTTATTTTTAATTCGAATTCGTTGATAAATTATCACGATTGAAGAAAAATGATTTTAAGCTCGAATTTTAATAAATTATGATTAAACGTTTTGAATCCAAATTATTCTCAAAAAATGTTACTTACGACGTTATCTGGCAACGTATATATGATTTACGTCGTATATTAAGTTGATCGCGTATTACAATTTCAGCTTTCATGTTATGCAGTACATGCAATTAGTAAGAACATGGAAATACAGTTATTAAATGTTCCTGTAACGTATACTTTAATGTTTTTACGTACGTTACGTAAAATAATTAAAATCCTTCTGAAAATCACAGACAAATATTCGTGCGAAATGTATATTGACAATTAAGATATTGTGCGCCTTGTGGCAGTTAAATTAAGTTATAACTGTCCTGAAATTCAAGTTAGATATGAAACGTAAAAAAATCGTATTACAGTATAATTAGACGCGTTTTTACTTCGAACAACCTGGAATCTACACACATATAGGTTTTCCCTATATTTTTTTCTTAGAACACGTTTTAAGGTGGGGCCAAACGAAACGTCGGGCCACGCACCGACGCTGACGCAAAAAGTTTAACCATCGCCTAGGTAATGTATCTGTCACGCTTGTACGGTCACAATAACGAATTTTAAACAAGTTAAATAATACCACACGTTGGTTAATATTATAAAATAGCGTTAATTTTTTGTCATATTCAAACGTATAATGTCTATAATAAATGTCTATTTTAGTACTTATTGATATTTCAATCGTGATATAATATATACGTAGTATTTAATAATAATTTATATTTGATATAATAAAATATATTTGACTCGATAAAATTAGATAATAAAACGTATTTTTAATTACTTTTTTTTTACGAAACCAAAATGTTTTGGCGTTCTTATTGTGATAAAAATTAACTTTCATATATCTTATATTATGGAAATTAAACGTTCGATTTATTTATAGCATATATTCCTAAAAGAATTACTGTATTCACTGAACCTCTGAATCCCATACCTACGAAAAAGACCTTCCATTAGAATATGCTAACCACGAAATATCTAGCCCTTAATTTACTTTGAAGTAAAATGATATACACTAATTGTTTCAAAGGCTTCACGATAATATTATCAAGGTAGTCAGATAATTTTTTATTGTTTTGCGAAAAGTAAAATACCGTTAACGATTAACTGTTTCGTTCATTTTCTGCACGGATTTTAAAATTCACAAATAACATGAAATCTGAGTCCAGACAGTGATCCTAGTGTAAAATTATTTATAGCGAACTTCAACCCAAAGTGACCATCACATAGCGTTATAATTTTTAAATTTAAAATAAATGTAATCGAAATTTGAATTAAATCGATAAATCAATAAAAGTACACCGTCTACAACTTTACAATTCATAAATAACTCGATATTTTAATATTGTTTCAATTTATGTATTTATTATTGTATTCAGTTAAATAAAATTAACATTTTTTAAAACAAATATTCATAATTAAATCAATTTCATATTCGTTCATGCAATACTACAAGTCAATAATTATAACATCAGTCTTCTATCATTAGTGACTGCATAATTTAGCACTTGCATTTTGCGATGTACATGAAGACGACCCGCTATTTCCTTTTACCTAAACGAATAGAATAATATTTATTACTACTTATTAAATAAAACAAGAGCACGGTATGAGTTTAGATCAGGTTAAATGAATTTTGTTTTTAATAAACGTTTGTTACATACGACATTATTCACTGTCATTTCACTTTTATGTTCCTCTACACCATATTCAGAGTAACTTTGTTGAACCCTCTAAAAACAAATTAATTAATTAATTAATAATTGACGACAAATTATTAGAATCTTCATAAACATACAAATAAATTAAACAGACGACTTAAAAAACACGTTTTAATTATCAATTATGATTTCTAGTTAGCAAAATTTACTTGAATAAACAATTTGTCCATCATTCAGTAATACCATCATATTTATAAGCATTAAATGTATTTACCGATTTGTTAACTTCGTTTTTTTTGGGACCGCAAAGTGACGTAGGTGTTGAAGTTGTAGAAGAGACCATTTTCCCGCCGAGTTTTATGGATTTTTCTTCCTAAAATAATTATTAAAACGTATTGTTTTCGATTAATGACTTTATAATTAGTAAGTTATAAATGGTATGGGAATAAACATATACGTGTACCTAATTCCATATAATGTTGTTATATTAAAATGTAATTCAGTACAGAAAACTTTTCGGTTTTATTTTTGCGATTATTCTAATTTTCCCTTGAAAAAAAATTAAGGAAATTGAAAAATATGTATTATCTTTTAACACCACGACGAATCAAGTTATATATTTTTTCTAACCAATAGGTAAAGGATTAGAAAGCTAATTTATTAAAAAAACAAGGTAAGTTTAAATTGTTATGTATTTACTAGCAAAGTGAGCTGTTTCTTTAATAGTTTATTCTATAATCTATAGTGTACTTTGTTATGCTCATATGCTTGTTTAAAACTTTATTTAGCCCGCTTTAAATTTTGCACACCTATTAAAAACCTAAAATGATGTCAGTATTTATAACAAGAAAATATGTGCAATACATATAATTATTTCAAATTAAATTGTACGGATAATGTTTAGAATGTCAAAAATGTATGGTCCCATGACAGTTTATATGAAAACTTCAATTCGCCACTGTCAATTTGTTCATTCCGTTATTAACACATTCACAGCTCGATCAATCCAACAAAGCCTTCGTGCACTCCATTTTTAAAAAAACTATACAGCATTTAAAGATTTTATTTAAATGAAAAATGTATAAGTAAATTCCGTGAAATTATTTTTACCGCCATTTCAAATTTTTCGTTATCCGACATTATCTCAGAATAACTACGTTCAGTACCCTAAATAAAAAAATAAGATAACATAATTTATTTTCTTTAATTCTACAAAACAATATGACTTTTCGAAGAACAATAAATAATTATATTGTTTTAATATTAATAGCAATAATAATAATTTATTAAAATTGTTTTAAAACGAAAAATAAATAAAACTTTGAGCCAAAAACGAGAAAATATAAAATTTAATATCAATTATAATTTTATTTACCATAATACTTTTTACACCATTATTATTTCCACTGTAGGATGACGATTTCTGATTAACTTCTTTCTAAAAAGTTTCAAATAAAAATAGCCGAAATTAATTTTAAACGTAATTTATAAAACAACAGAAACTTACCATGAGCCCATTCTTCTTGATATCAGTTTCTGATCCGGATGAACTATAGTTAATCGCCTTTAAAATATTAAAAATAAAATATGTGTTTTAATTAACTTTCTATATTTATATAAAATTAAGAAATTTATATAATATCATGAAATTATTCAATAATTCTTACAAATTGTATATTGTTAATAATAACACTACCTTAAGTTTATATTAAATTAAATTTATATTCTTTAATTTTGAGCCAAGTGAACTGATCAAAACGTAAATAAACTAATTACCCATAAATACAATTTACTAAGTTATCAATAACAAAAAAATTTACGATATGTGATTGAATTTAAAAAGAACTATATTTGGAATAAGAATTAAACATAAATTTACTATTATTTTGTTGTTATTGATTTTAAAAAAAATTGTATACAATTGGAGTATATATATATTTACGAACATAAAATATTATGATATGAAAATTATTTCTTTCTATATTTTTCTATCACAAATAATATATTATTCAAAGTTTAGAAAAAAACTTAATGTTTTTGTTTTAATGTTCTATTTAATCATATTATTTATTTTGTTGTTTTCTTTATTCTAACACAATGTAATAAAAAAAACTACTAAATAAAACTAATATTTATATATTGCTTTTAAAATAAAAAAATTAAGATGTCAAATATTTAGATATAATTTACCGCTTTATTCATTTCATTTGTATTATATACACAAATCGATGAAGGCTTGCTGCTCTTATTTTCCTAAAAGTAAAAGCATAATATTTAAAAATTAACGAAACTGAATATTTATAAGTAAATTATAAAACATTATTTTCACCAGGATTTGATATTTTTTTTTATCTGTATCTGACTCTGAATAACTACGTTCAATATCCTAAATATAAAAATTCACCATTATAAAACATTTCATATATTATATTTTATTGACATTGAAAAAATATTATAAGATAAGGAAATCTACTGAAATTATTAAGTATTATAAATTGTCATTTAATAAAATGCTAACGATAAGAGTATTAAAGAGTATTAAACAGATATCAGTTATATAATTACAAGTTTATTTGTTTTAAAAAGCAACATAACACACCCTTCAAAGCCATAAATATGAAATTATTTAAATAAATGTATAATAACTAACAATTTATTTACCGATTTGCTTATAACATCATTATTTGCACTAGAGGATGACGATATTTGTATACCCTTTTTCTAAAATAATTTGTAAAAAAAAAATTCCGTTTATTTTTTAATTGACACATTCAACATCATACATACTGTTATTTCAGTCTTAATAGTATCATATTCTGATCCAGACGAACTGTAATTATTCACCTAAACATCATTATAAAGGATATGTTAGTCTAAAATGGTATATTTAAATAAAAATAACTACAAATTAAATTACCTAAAAGTTAATTAACATTTACCAATATTAAATTATTCACAACATAAATTTTATTATTCTCTTTGTGTTTAAAATAACGGCTAAAAGGAACCGATCTGGTTAATACTAACATAATATTAATTTGTATTAAATACAATTTACCGATTTATTGATTCCATTTTTTCTACAGCCACCACTTGATAAGGACTTCTCATTCTTCGTATTAAAAATAAATTAAATTGTATGTTTTAATATTTCGTTAAAATTATAATTAATTAGCTGATAAGTTATTTTTCTAATAAGAAACTCACGACTATTTCACTATTTTCTTTGTTAATATCCATTTGAGAATAATTATGTTTATTAATGGATTTTTCCTAAAAATAATTAGAATTAGAATTTTTACTTATGATTAGAATAAGAATTAAAACAGAGTATTCAATTGTAATTAATGTAAAATATATAAATATATATAAAACTTATAATGAACAAATAAATAATAACGCAATATTGATGTTTTTTAAATTCAATTGTTTATTTCATTTTTAAGGATCTTACATTTTTTAAGTTATTAAAATTAATACTCACAATTATTTCACTCTTTTTCTTGTCAGTTTCCGTGTTTAAATAATTGCTGGTATCTTCGATATCCTACATATATTTTGAAAAAGTGTTTGAGATATTTGTTTAGAACATAAGTTATTGAGTCGATTAAAATTTTAAAAATAATATTACGGATAAGCAATCCTAGTAAAATAGAAAAATTTTGTTTACCGATTTGTTTATTGTCCCCCTAATATTTCCGCTACTGACTGAAGATTTCTTATTGCCCTCTTTCTAAATAAGTTTTATAAATTAGAAAATAATCCAATTCATTTTTAATTGATATGTAGGTTATCAGAAGTGCTTACTGTAATTTTACTCTTATTAATATCAATTTCTGATTCGGTTAAACCATAACTAAATGCCTAAACATTAATATAATATATTATTATTATAACGTTGTGTTATGTTGGTTTTTTTCGTTTTAATTCGTTCGATTGATATTAATACATTTTACATTTAAATTATACTGTTCTTTTAAAAAAAAAACGTCTAACTTGCAATTGCATCAACCAATAAATCTACATATATATATTGAACTTATCTATATAATAATTAATATATAACTTATAATGATCAAAATCATGCTAATAGAACATTAATCATTATAAATACAATTTACCGATTTCTTTATTCCATTTGTACCACAACCACAGCTCGATAAAGAATTCTGCCCCTTATTCTTGAAAATAAATTTAACAGTATATTATATATAATAAAAATCAAAATTAATTAATTAATAAGTTATTCCTAACGGAATACTCACGATTATTTCACTATTTTCTTTGTTAATATCCGTTTGAGAATAATTATGTTTATTAATGGATTTTTCCTAAAAATAATTAGAATTAGAATTTTTACTTATGATTAGAATAAGAATTAAAACAGAGTATTCAATTGTAATTAATGTAAAATATATAAACATATATAAAACTTATAATGAACAAATAAATAATAACGCAATATTGATGTTTTTTAAATTCAATTGTTTATTTCATTTTTAAGGATCTTACATTTTTTAAGTTATTAAAATTAATACTCACAATTATT